>JAVFHW010077375.1:214280-245578 GCA_032159205.1 Eurystomus glaucurus suahelicus | reverse complement strand
TCTCCTGCCGCGAGGTGAGCCATTGACTGGGACCGCATTAACATCTGCCTTACTCAGAGGGGTGCCCGGCATTCTGCTCCCTGCCCTGTCGGAGCCGGGCTGCCGCAGCCCTGCCCCTGCCGCTCGTTCGGCACTGCTCTGGGCTCTTGCCTCGCACCCCCCGCCTGCCGAGGCGTCCTGCCGCCCCAGCTCGCTGCTCCCGAGAGCCCCGCCGGACCGCCGGGACCGACCGCCCCGGGGAACCGGTGCAGCCGAGCCTCGCTTCCTTCCCGTCTCGCCGCCATTGCCACGTGTCTGCCGGAGCTCGCGGCCACAGCGCCCCCTGCAGCCGCGGGGGCATCACCGCGCCTGCCCTGCCCGCCGGGAACCACCAGCCGCTTCTCCCCCCCACCGACCATGACCATCACTGCACCGAAGGGAAAGTGCCCTCAGGCCAGAGGGTCGGGACCGGGTTCTTTCTGACTCTGCTTTGGCGTTAATGTTTATATTTAGTTATTGTTCACCTGCTTTAATATATATATATACTAGTAAAGGACTGTTATTGCTACTCCCATATCCTTGCCTGAGAGCCCCTTGATTTCAAATTTGCAATAATTTGGAGGGAAGGGGTTTACATTTCCTATTCCAAGGGAGTTTTCTGCCTTCCCTGGGAGACACCTGTCCTTCAAACCAGGACAAACAGTAATCTTCATTAGCAGCCTCTAAAAACTGCATTTCTTGTTTTATGTCTCAGGTAACAAAAAGATCAAACAATTCACTCGGTATTTATTTTAGCAAAAGTTAACTACTGACCTTCCTACCTATTCTATAGACTATTATTAACCTTGTCTGCAGTAAGGTAGTGATTTTAAGAGTTATGATTGTTAATGGCCTTTGAATGCAGCAGTCTCAGACCACTTACTCCCTAGTGTATCACATGACTCAGACTTTTCCAGATGGGAAAACGATAAGATGAGGAAGATAGCAGGTCATTCTTGAGGCAGCCTTGAGAAAATTGCTGTAAAATGAATCGTATGGGTCTGCAGTGCTTTACCCAGAATTTTTCTGTTTTAATTTATCAAGCCAAAGCTTGTTGACATGAAAGTGAATGAAATGACTGTGCAGTATGCTCTAAGAAGCCAGCTCAAAGGCTTTATGCATCAGCTTACCTGTAAATAAAATAGGATTCAGGAAATGTTCTGCATATTGGTGCTCTCTGTAATATTTTATATTAATCTCCCACATGCTCCAATCCCATCATTAGTTTCAGATGTAAAATAAATAAAAATCAGGTCCTTGAAATTTGCTAACAATTTATTCTATGCCTGTTAGCAATAAATTAAATTGATATTAGTGATATTTTCTCACCTGGCTATGTAGACCTATATTTACTCGTCTATATAATGAACTAATCAATTTTATACAGATGAGATAGCTTTGTAATGTGGGGGAGTACTTTCAAACAAGTACAGCATTATTGTTAGGAAATTTCATACCATAGTCCAAGTCTTCAAACTAAGAGGGAAAAAAAATATAAGAATATCTTTGTCCGCAGTCATCCAGCCTTGGAAATCTTCCCTACATACTGGCGGCAGCCCCAGATACATTCACATTTCTGTGCAGGTAAGATGTGTTTAGGAATCATGAGATTTAAGAATATGCAGTTCAAGCTGCTCTGTTTTTTGTTGTTTAGTTTTGTTTTTTTTCCTGTATTTTAGTCTTCTAGAGTTTAGTGTTTCAAATTTCATGGCTCTGATAGCTAGAAACTTACTATTTATTGCAATGAGCCCTGCTGTTCATTTACATGGCTCCCAAGGATGTAATTATGAGAACCATACTAAATGCTACGTGGCTTAGGATGGAACCACTGGAGAAGAGCAATAACAAACAGCTCTGAACAATTTCTTCAGGGTTAGAAAAACAGATACCTGTTTCACCTGCTTTTCTTCTCTTCTCACCCTATTGCTTGTCTTTGTAGAACCAAGGAAAGCACTAAACGGAGAGATGCAGAGTACAATCCCTTGCTGTATAGGTTATGCTGGTATTAGGGATCATGTCTGAGGCAGAAGAGTCATGACAGTAGCTTTAGGGAGGTCAGCACTGTATAATACAAGGATTGGTGAGATAAGTCATGCTTTACTTCATGTAATACACAGCATGGATATAGTGAGCCTGGAACAGCATGGACATAAACTAGACTGCACAACTTGACGTGAGGATCCAAACCGCCTCTTGTTGATCAAGGCCGGACAGAAGCTGTCCCTTATAACCTAGGTCAGTAGATTTGCAGTAAAGGGGAACTGGTTGAGAGGCACACGTTACTAATTTTGACATTTCTAATTATCATGACTTGCTCAAAAAGAGAACTATTAAGTAGTTTATGAGCTTGTATTCAAACTGTTAAAATCTTTGTCAAATCATTGTCCATATATTTCATATAAAAAAAAGACTGCAACTTCAGTGTTGTAGGCAAGACAATTATAGAAAAACTCCACTCCTGAAAACTTGTTCTAAATGTTTTATCACATCCTTGGTACTAATATTTGACAAAATCCTTTTGCTTTTAGTGCTGTCACATTTGTGTGAAATGAAGGTTGTTTTCTCACCCACACAGACAATAGGATGACACTTTAATTGGAAAGTGACATTGTTGGGAACATTTATGAATAATTTAGTATGTCCTCCCCACTCATCTTTTCGTATGTTCTCCAAGTCATTATTTTATTTATTATTTATTAAGAACTGACATTGTGCTAAGAGCTGTACAGAATAAAGGAGAACACAAAGTCCTTGCCCTTGTGGATCTTACACAGCAAGAAACATAGAAAGCTCTTTTCCGTCCTGCTCTTAAGACAGTAAACACATTCTGGCTATGTTCCAGGCTTTTTCTTCTCTTGGAGTTTGCCTTTGCTGACAAATATAAAAAAAACCTTACCAATAAAAATATCTCAGCATGAATGTTCCGTTAAGCTTGTCTCTTTTTAAGGTTCTTCTTACCCTCTGAGACTTTCATATCCTGTTCTAGTTTCCTTTTCCTCACAAAAATATACAGATCTTCTTCATCTTGTTAGACTGCCTGGGTTGACATCAGAGCATATCAACAGAAATAATTTTGTCTTTCTTTACAGGGAGCTGAAACTTGCTACCCTTTTACAGACCAACCATATTCCTTAATTGTTTGGTTACTTTTCTCTCTCTCTCTTTTTATTTTTCTTTTTGTCTGCACTTACATATGCATAATAAATTGCTTGTGACAGGTTGTATTAAAAAGCTTCGCCTTTATCTTTGGTTGCAGAACTCTGGCACTGCAGAACCTTGTCCTCTGTTTAGGTCTGTAAAGAGAACATACAAAGACACAATATAGATTTTGGGGGTGATTTGCCTATACAGTCCGTTACTGAAGTAGGATTGGCTTGCTGACTTTTGTCAGTCTAGAAGCAACTCCTACCTTATTACATGTTACCTGTATCAACTTGTTGGACAAGAAACATAGGCCAAACTTTTGTTGTCAAAAGATGGAAAGAATCCTATGTTTAGGTAATTACCTGAAGCCTGGTATGTGGCTTTTCTTTCCTGTATCACTTTTGACTGAAAGACTTGATATATTTTACCTTTCCAGATGTCTGCTTTTTAAGTATGTGAAATTTACCAGTTCACATTCAGAAAGTTTCTGATCACTTACAGAACATGTGTAATATATACTCATAATGTATGTCTTGGTGTAACAGGTGCACTTCCCTACAATATGTTTGTGTTCAGGGCAGCTGATGCCTAAGGAAAAATATTTCCTTAGAGACACATTTGTTTATGTGTTCTGTCTCTATGCTGCGTTTTTGTTCTTCAGTCATTGCATTTGGGGCATTTCCCCTTCTGTAAATCAGCCACTTAGGATATCACAGTATATTCTACAGAAATTATGAAGTTGTGTACATGGAGTTTGTGGAGAACTGAAAAAGAATTTAAGCTGAATCATCAAACCATCCACATTAGATTTAGTATTGAGGGAAGAATAAACCTGAGGTAGGCACAGCAATGAGTGGAAGACCACTTGACAATTGATTTTTCTGAACCTTCCACTAAGAAAAGAAAAAAGCTATTGTCATCATTTGCACCTCAAATCTGGCATTGCACAAGGGAAAGCTAAATTATGACTTTTACATCAAAACTACTAAGTTCTCCAACAGCAACATACCAGTGATGGAGAGTAAGAGACAACATTCTGGAAAGGGAGGAGTTTGCAGGACCCAATACAGTAGGCAATCTCAGTGCAGTGAGAACGAGATGAATGTGCATGAAGCCTAATTATCTGAGAGTGAAAGGTGATCAAAATCAATTTGCAGCACGGTGTACGAAGGTCATTATCAGACTCAACTTTTCTATGCCCATTTAAAACACAATGCAAAAGTAAAGTGTTTTCTTTAGTAACTATGACTACTATAGAAAAAAGGCATATCATTATACCATCTGTTTAAGCATTTCTGCTACCTTAGTTTTTACTCAAAACATTGTAAATAATGATAGGTGGTTTTTTATAAGACACTGCTCCTGAAACAGACTCCATTCATTTTCAGGATCTATAATGCTGACAGAATTGAAAGTAGCTCTCTAAAATTACAGTCCTCCAAAATCAATAGTGTAATATTTGTAATTTGCTTCTTTTTTATTACATACCACTTCATTATTATTTTTATTTTCAGTTTATGGAATGAGATAGACTAGAATCCATCATTTTCTTATCTGTGGTTAAATTGCTTACACAGGGGTGCAGATTGTCTGTTTTGCTGTAACATCTCAGTGGCAAAACAACCTTTGTGCAAGTAATCTGTAGAGCCAGCAGAGAAGACATTACAGTAGCAATATCTAAACCTAAAAGCATACTCAGAAACCTGTTTGTCCTGGTTCTGAAGGTAAATATAATCCATAGAACAATAGAAAAATGAGCTGATCTGTCTGAAGAGGATGGCTACCAGAAGGTTTTTCTTATTAATCTTTCTGCCAGTTAGGACATCAGAGGTAAGGAGTACATACAGGAAACTGTCATCCAACAGGAGCTAGTTGCTAGTCTGAACATGATCACCCAAAAGTTGAATGAAGTTCTAAAAATTGTGCACCAATTCCCTTTTGTGTTTGCTTCTCTCTTTTTCTTACACACAAACTCCTCTTTCTCAATCCCCTATAATGAAAAAACACTCAAAGTAAATGAAGGACACAGCTGGATATGGGGTGGAGAGTGGCTAGTGTCAACTAATTAGATACATTTATTCAAAGAGAAATTCCTTCAACTTCCCACTTTGTCTGCATTATGTTTTACAATACATTAAAAGTTCACGTGAAAGAGAAGAAAACAAATTTCCTGCTCACACAGGCAGCAAGCCTGCAAGTGCTACCCTGCCGATAGCCCTTTGGCACAGGCCCTCCTCATGCAGGCTGCACAGCAGCTGCATGCAGAGCCCACAGTAAGATCAAGAGGACGTCATGCTCACAGACACACCTCTCTTCAGGAGCTTTGTAGACATAATCTCTTTCTTAATACCTTATGTGTGTTCTTTATCACCTAGAAATGGGAGCAAAATAGATACTGAGAAACCTGTTTCTTTCCCACATAATTGCAGCCTCTGAAATCATAATACTATTCAATATTAATATGTTAATAACAGTAGTCATCACACTTCGAGCCTTAAACAAAAGAAGCTCTTTCTGCCTGTATTTTCTTCCTGTTTTCTTTACTCCTATGGCTCTTCACTAAATAGTTTGTTGTGGTTTTTTCTACATTCAGCTCAAAATGTGATGCCTTAATCAAGATGCTGATTTCATTTTATTAATATCTTCCTTTTTCTACAAATTAAAAAGGACTTAACTGTGCTTTATATTTTTTCAAAGACATTTTTGTGAATGAGGTGACCACCACAGGGTATTTGCCTTTGTGCTAGTCATGGAAATCTTCCTGCCAAGAAAATGAGATTCAGCATTGCTAATGGGAAGATAAAAATACCCAGTATTTATTTTACAATTTGCTAATAATGAAGCAGACTGAGAGGATGATTGGTTGAATGCACTTGGAATAATAATAAAGGGCAGGGCAGATACTGAAAGATAGTTTTTATGTTTGGTCTTCTAATTGATGTTTGTTTCTCATGTCCTTTGTGTGCATTTCCTGAATTAGTGTAACATTCTCTGAGGGCATATCAATCTGATTTTCCCCTCCTGACAGCTGCATCCTTTGTGATAATCAAGGAATAGTTCCAGTCTTGAAACTTGGCACCCATGAAAAGGTTTCACTGGACTTAACTTGTCCTAGATCTCAGGCAGAGTTCAACTGCTCTGCCTCTTCACCCAGAGCCAGCTGTGGTGGGCTGCAGCTCTTGACCACACAAAATCTGCAAGTGCTGTGCCAGACCTAACATCATATGCCGTTGAGAGCCTGATGCCACCTTGTAAAATGACTCTGCTTTGACATCAGAGCTCACACGCCCCTGCCTGGCCTGGGCTACAAGGTTGTTGGCAGCAGACTCTGCTGACATAAGAGTATGCTTTGAGTAGGTAGTAGTGAAGCCACTGTAATGGACTTGAGTTAGGGTCTCAGTGACAAATAGACAGACAGAATAGGGAGAAAAAAGTTGGTTAAGTGAACTCAATGAGAACAAATGGGACATGAATTCAACCCTACTGATGCCATGAAGAGTAACCTTTCATGTTGATTGAAGAGTATTAGAAGAGAACTTAAAACTCTGATGGTAATTTTTACATCACAGTACATTAAAGCTCTGCAGGCTTTTTTTTCCCCACAGGTACTAGCTGTACTAATGAGTACTAACAAGCTACAGTACCCATAGCAAAGGAATATCATCACAAGTACTAGCAGTGTATTTAATTTCCCTTATCATAGAGGTCAACGGGAGCTGTGCAGCTTAATTTAAAGATTATTTCACTTTAGTTATTAGCAAAATGATACTATAACTCATAAATTTTGAGTACTCCAATTACAGATGTGGAATTAAGCGAGGGTCTGACTTCAGTGCTCCACCAGTGGATCAAGTGTCCCCTATAAAACTAACTCCTGCAGTAGCTGCTAGTATACACACCTAGGTCCTGTTGACTGACCAGGACCCATTTCCTATAGAGCCACCTTTCACAAAAGCCTTTGGAAAAAGTTGACCTGTAAGTCGGCTGACTGGAGGTTTCCCTGACAAGGCAGGCTATACAGATGTAGTTTGGGTGCAAACAGGCCAATTACTCACTTGTCTGAAGGATGTCAAACACACTGTTAAGAGGCCCTGACTCCCTGTGCTGTGTTAACTTCTCTACTGGCAGTGTGCTTTGGCTTCACTTGATCCCACAGTACTGTTCCAAAAAGTTTTTTTGAGGGAAAGTGTATGTGTAATCCTGTGTTCTTCCTTCCTCCTGTGTCTTGACTAGCGAGGTCTTTGGTGCCAGGAGAATAATTATCTACATTCAAGCATTGTATTATGTGTTTCATGAATAAAACTAGAATTTGGTTCACCTAGTAGCAATATATACTCTTTAGCAGAATTTCTTTTTTTCCGCCCACCTCAAATCCATGGTATTTTCCTCAGGTTTTACAATCTTGCAATCAGTCAACTTGCAGAGAATTTGGCCTTACTCACATTTCACTGCCATGTTTCTTTTCATACTCTAATCATGCAAATATAAGTAATTAAATATTACTTCAGAAAAATTATGGTCTCAAGAGGATGTGCTTGTAAATAAGCATTTCATTTCAACCACTTTAATTCTTAAGGTGGAGTTGAAAAGTGATCCCAGGTATTCCATAGAACTAAAATGAAACCAAGAACATCTTCATGATTGCAGTTCTACAGACAAGCCACAATATCAACAAGGACATTTGATGGACAAATGTAGCCTTTCATCCTACAAAAAACTGAAGTCTTTCAATTACATTAATGAGAATACCCGGGTGTGGAACTATTAGAATTTCATTCGTTGTTTAGCTTTTAATTATTTTTACTAGCATCTGTCTCTCTGTAAGGCAAGATCAGTGAGGTGTGAAGGGGCTTTAGGGAGAACTTACTGAATAATGTCTGCTCTTGTGTGGAGTTTTCATTGCCATGGTGCACAGGCATCATGGGGCAAAAATTAGAGACAAAGACATCACTAATTTGCTACTGAACTTAATGCTAAATGTAATGCTAAAAGTTCCTTAAAAATACATGCCCAGAGCATTGAGATCACACAGTTAAGCACTTAACAGCAGCAAATGCACATGGTCAGCTTTATGGAATGACAATGATCGGTGTTTGGTCAACTTTAATTTGTTGCCATTAGGGCAGGAACATAACAATTCAGTCACTGATGACAAGATTAAGTGGGATTTCTTAGTAAATATTACATAGTATACTAAAATTTAGCCCCCTGGAGACAGCCTGGACTCTCTAACCTCCTCTTTTTCCCTTTGTCTCCAGTTTTAAAGATTTCCCTCACTCCATGGGAAATAAATTCTGAGTCTAATGAAACCATTTTTACTATAATTTGCTAATATTGCTTCTCTTTTAACTTCTTATCTAGTGACCAGAAGGTTTACGTTTTTCTTGCTTCTGATACAAAGTTTGATTCTACATAGATCCCATAAGGTTTACAGCCAGTTCTGACAAAAACAGAGCATTCTGGAAGTAACATCTTAAGATTTTACGTTTGTCTTCCTGTTTGACAAGATGTTAGGATTGCTAGCCTCCTTGCAGTAGAAGGACTTCAGTGAATTTAACCAGTTCACTGCCTTCCAACTAAGGTCACCCTTTTACTTCCTACACCCTGTTTTCTCGTCCACTTCAAGCTTCACATCAATTGTTGACATGGAGTTTGTTGATGAACATGCCCTAAGAGGACCATAAACCAATTTGTGGAGCAAATTGGAAGGTTATGAAAGCAATGACATACCCAGTGATTTTCCACTCTCTGTCTCATGTTATGTATCTTAATTTCCAGATAGCTGCATCACAAAATGAAAATAGTTAATAGCCTTCTTGTTCTTTATATTCCCTTTAGCCCTTCTGTTAGGTTTCAGTGGACCAGTTTAATAAAAGGAAAAAGGAACACTATTCACTAGAAAACAGTTATTTAGGTACAATAATTTGTACTTTATGTTGTATTATAATGGTGAGTGTAAATTTTCCTTTGAAACATTCTTTATTAACATTTTTTTTCCACAGAGTTACATCAAAAGACTCTATAAATAAGTGATGTGCTCAGCCTGCCAGCTCTTACATGCATACCAATTACCTCTATTGGTTTCCGGACACGTAGTCAGTACTTTAAACAACCCAGATAATATTGCAAACTAAAATATTCAACATCTCCATCTTGGTATGCTGTCACCATGCAGAGAATGATTATAATTGGTAATCAGTTTCACTGCTGGTAAGTTGAGTGGCATGATGCATTTTATATCCATGCTTATGTCAAACCCAATTAACATTCTAACACAGTGTGTTTCAAAGACGTAGACCTAATCTGAGGGAACAATGCAATTATTTTTTTGGTGTTCAAAATTTTCAGTTCTACGAAGAGAAGAATTTGAAGCACAAATACATTTATTAATCCTGTAGCATTTTCTGGCTTTGCTTGCTAGAGGAAGAAGGGACAAACATGTATCTTCCATTTCAAATTCCTGCTGTAAGTGGGAAATACCAATGACATGAGAAATTGCATTGAAATCAGAAATAGAAAAAAATAAAGTTTTTTCTTTGTGATTATATACTTCTTTATCAGGGTATGATATGCATTATGATACTGTGAACTGAAAAAGAGCTTAATCCTTAAAAAAAAAACAACTGATCTACTGAGGCAGATTTTTATTGATTGATTTGTTTAATAGTCATGAGTATCACAGTGCTTTGTCAAATTCTACATAAACAAATCAGTAAACAAAATCATAAAGAGAAAGAAAACATATGTAGACTTTTTAGGAGAAATTAGGAAGTTGAAGAGGGCAGATAAAAGCTTGATGGAAATCATCATCACTGAAAAATCTTGCCCCCACCCTTGTATCTCTCTTATGGGTTATGTATTTCTCCTACCATCCTTAACATCAGTTTGTAATAATGTAGTCTTCATAGCACAGAACAGAGGAGATAAAATACACAAACGTGTTTTAAAAACAAACAAATAAACCAGTTCTGGCTGATAGACGTTATACAACTTTTCTAGAGTAGTCCTGCTACTACCCAGGGTTAGTTTGTCATATTATCACACAGCTGATCACTACTTGCTGATCCATTTCTCTTCATGGAAGTGAGAGCATTTTTCTGGTATACTGTCTCCACATGGGCTCTTTTGTATGCAGTAGCTGCGTAGTCTTTATCACATAAGTATCGAATTGAATGAATCATGTTCTGAAGTTACAGCATGACAAAATAGTTGAAGGTGGAAGGGACCTCTCAGGTCATTTGGTCTAATCCCCCTGCTCAAGTAGAGTCAGCTAGAGCAGGTTGCCCAAGACCATGTCCAAACAGGTTTAAATACCTCCAAAGAAGCGTAGGAAGGAGAAACACCAAAACAAGATGTTGTCACCCTTCTTTACAGTAAGTTTGTGGGAGTTTTCTGGGGACAGGCAAGAAATATTGGAGAATATGAAAATATAACTGCTCTGCTAATAGTTCTGCAGTTCAGAAAATAAACAAAATGCAAAGCTCCAGTGGGAACATGCAGCCACCCAGATATCAGACATCAGGCTGTGCCTGGCTCTTACACAAGTACAGGACAGCAGCAGTGAGCACTTCTGTGGGAGATGTGCCCAGGTACAGGAACTCCTCTACTTAGTGACAGAGCTCTGGGAGGAGGTGAGTAGGTTGAGAAGCATCAGGGAATGTGAGAGGGAGACTGATCACTGGAACCATGTCCTGACTTCCCTGAGACAGGCCCAACAATTGGCCGAGATCCATGACATGAGGGATTCCTTTTCCTGTCTCCATCTGACTGAACATAGCACCTGGAAGGAGTGGGAGCAATGGTACGAAGTTCCTGCTTGGTGCAGCAGGCATGTCTCCTCAGCAACAACGCCATCTTCCCAGACGCCCTTGCATGACAGGTACGAGACCCCGCGGGGAACAGAAGGCCCAAAGTGCAGCCAGACCCTCTTCTTAGAAAAGTTTGCTGTGGCTCTGGAGGCCGCGTTAAATATATAGTAAGAAAAGTTCCTACCCTGATATGGCCACCAGATTTCAGGTAGGCATCAAGTAAGTAAGTTCGCAGACGACACCAAGTTAGGCAGGTGTGTTGATCTTCTTGAAATTAGGAATACTCTGCAGAGGGACCTAGACAGGCTGGATCAATGGGCTGAGGCCAACAGTGTGAAGTTCAACAAGGCCAAGTGCCAAGTCCTGCACTTGGGTCACAACAACCCCATGCAATGCTCCACGCTTGGGGAAGAGTGGCTAGCAAGCTGCCCAGCAGAAAAGGACCTGGGGGTGTTGGTTGATAGCCACCTAATACGAGCCAGCAGTGTGCCCAGGTGGCCAAGAAGGCTGATAGCATCCTGGCTTGTATCAGAAATAATGTGGCCAGCAGGACTAGGGAAGTTATCGTCCTCCTGTACTCAGTACTATAGAGGACACACCTTGAGTACTGTTATCAGTTTTGGGCCACTCACTACAAGAAGGGCACTACAACATTGGGGTGTTGGAGTGTGTTCAAAGAAGGGCAGTAAAGCTGGTGAAGGGTCTAGAGCACAAGTCCTGGGGTTGTTTAGTCTGGAGAAAGGGATGCCCCAGGTGAGACCTTATTGCTTTCTGCAACTACCTGACAGAAGGTTATAGCAAGGTGGGTGTTGGTCTCTTCTCCCAAGTAACAAACAACAGGTCAAGAGAAAATAGCCTCGAGTTGCAGAAGGGGAGGTTGGATATTAGGAAAATTGTGTTCACAGAAGTGGTTGTAAAGCACTGGAACAGGCTACCCAAGGAAGTGGTAGAGTCACCATCCCTAGAGATATTTAAAAGACATATAGATGTGGTGCTGAGGGACACAGTTTAGTGGTGACCTGGTAGTGCTGTGTTAATGGTTGGACTTAATGATCTTATAGGTGTCTTCCAACCAAAATGATTCTATGATTCTTTTGAGACGGGAACACAACTTGGTGGCAGATAAAATTAGTTGAAGAAAAAATATATGTAAGCATGTTACTCTTGAAGTATTTGAATCTCTTGTGTCTGCAAAAACATCTGGAAATCTTGAAGAAGCAAAGCTGTACGACATTTTTAGCATAGTAAGACCTTTTGAAGGAAGAAATTTTTTAATTTGTCTTTTTCATTTTGTTTTGTTTTGTTACATATATATGTTACTGTTAATTCACTGCAAAACTGTCAGGCTAAAAATTATTCACTGGCTTGTGGAGCAATCAAAAAGTTAATAGTAGCTTTTACTAGCAGTCCCAGATTGAGTCATTCCAGTTGACTTTTCTGGCCTTTAAAAACATGAAAAAATTGTCAATGAAATAACTGACCTCAGCTGTAAGATGTAAGAGCAGGACCATATGAAACAGAGTGCAGTGGAATCCTTGGACTGAGCAGATTCCTCAAAACTTGGCTGCTCCTGTCTTTTGATCTTTCAAAATGAAGAGGTGCAATGGAGCGTGTTCTAGTGAAACCTGACCAAAGACTGACATGACTAGTTTCTGTGTCACAATGCCTGGTCCACCGTGAATTTTTAAGAACTATTGAGCTGAAATTCAGAAAGAACACTCTCTTTTCTTCCTGGAAGAGATGGAAAGGTGTTTTGCTGTTTCATATTATCAGGAAAGATGGAGCAGGATGTCAAAAATTCATGTATTTACATCTAGAGAGCAAGACCTTGTTCTTACTTTCTGGTTAGACATGCTTTTCATCACTCTCTCCCTTTCTCCACAGCCCCAACTTCAAGGTTAAGCTCTCCTATTTAGTTCTACTAATATGCGTGGGCTGGTGCAAACATCTTCTGAACAGAGTACAAACTATAGTTTTTATGATTATATACTGATGTTTATATTGTTCATGACCATGGAAGCCTAGTTAAAATTTTGATATTACCTGATAAATTAATCAGAATGATTCTGTATTTATTGGAAGCTATTGTGAGAAGTTATTGATCTAAAGATATTTAACCAGTGTCTGGGTACCAGCCTTGCCTCTGATTTGGACATATTGATTTTTCTCACACCATTTTGTACAATGATTCCTTTGAGAGTATCAGTATTTGGGAACAGAACAGAAAATAAGTATCGAAGTCAATTGCAATCACTCGTGTTTTTTTACTTCAGTAAATAATTTCAACAAGATATTAATTATTTTCTACATTTAAATTACATAGCCCATTAATAGCGACACTCTGGCATCCTTAGGAAGAAGCTTTAAATCCTTTTCTATATTCAAATTATATTTTACAGGAGCAGCTTGACTGCAAACCAGGGGGAATAACGTTTGTGTTATATCATTGCAAATAATTTTTCTCACTGTTAACTTAGCTGTTCCTGTGAGGGGCTGATAATCCTGATGTCACATCTGCCTACACTATTACCTGAAAAGCAACATATTCAACATGGCCAGAGCACTTCTTTAAGCAGTGCCATTTACATAGACTGCATTTCTATCTATCCTAAGACTAACCTGCAACTGCACTGCATACTATTTTGGCTACAAGTCTAATTCATGTAATATATTCTTAGCAGGACTCCAGGCAGTGTAGCTCCATTCCTTGACACTGGTTTAGTGTGTACAATGTATTTGCTCAGCGACAGAAGCTTCTGTATTTTGAATATTGTCACATATTAAGTGTAATTTAACAATGTTAAGGATTTTTTTTTTGAATTGTCAACTTCTGAGAATGTCTGAACAGTTATTTCTTTCTCAATATGGCGTTCATCACAGAATGCATGATGTACATTGTTCTACAAGAGACTTTTATAATTGCTGTGTACTTACACTTAGTATTCATGAGGCATATCTACTTTAGTACAGGAAGCTGAACCTGATGTACCATGTGAATACTATCCGATTCTGTGAATAGCTTTAAGAAAAAGCATGTCTGGAGAGAAAATATGTGAAACAGGATCTTGGAATCTGTCAAAATTATTATTGCTATAAGGTTGATTATGAAAATAGTAAATCACAACAGCTTATATGATGTTTGCTGCACTGATGTCTGGACAGTTATTATTTAAAAGCTTCAGCACCAAAATTTAATTTTCAGATGCCTTTACATTCAATAATCACTGGGAATAACAATATGAAAGATCTTGTTATTATCAGCAATGCCTTTCTTGAGCCCTTTCTCCCCCTCCTCTATTTCTCTTCAAAAACCAAACCAGAACAATTAGTATTGAATTCATATTTATTTCAGAGATTATGTGGTATAACATGCAATGACCTAAGGGTTTACAAGAAATTTTAGAAATGCATTAGTGATTATAAAATAATTACAGTGCTGAAACATTGCTGGCACCACATGATTTTATCAATAAAGTGAGTTTTCTTCTTTAAAAAAAAAAACACTTTTGAGGATTGTGACTTCATCTGCCAGCCTGAACTTTCCTTTCCTTTTGTCATGGCCTGGATTCCCATAAAATATAGGAAACCATAGTTAACATTAAAACAATGACAGAGAAGGCATAGTGGTAACATATACAGGCTTTTTATACTGAAATTATTTAGTATTTCTGTGACTATTTCAGATTTACAAAATTAGAACAACTGATCTATTATTTGTGTATTCTTGTATCTGCATTTCAAAAACACATGACACAAACTTGACCTCCTTTGAAAGCAGATTGTGCATGTACTTGTGTAGTAGCTATTTCTAGTAAAATATTTGTAGAAAGCTGATTTCAATGTAGAAAGATTTATGAAACTGATTTCTTTATGCATGTATTTCAGAAGATATTTTCTCACAAATATCCAACTAAAGAATGGAAATGATATCATACCATTGCTGAGATCAACTTTAATGAAATCGTTGTCACACATTTAGAAACTGGGATCAAACACTTATAATAAATGACTTGTGATTAATTCAGGAGGTGGATGTCTTTTTAAATTTTTTGTGACATTTAGCTGACAATATATTTGGCGTGTAGTGCTTTCTTCACAGAAATTTCCTAAGTGGTGCCACATGTTCTTCTATACTATTTGTTATAGCTTCTCCTACCTGCACTCTATTTTCTAAAATTTCCCCTCTAATATTTATTCCCCCTTGTTTCCCATCACCTCTTTTTTATTGCACTACTCCATTACAGTTCTTCATTCTCAGTCATGTACTACAAACAGCTTCCTGTTTTCTCTGGCTTCATCTCTGTGTCACAAAAATACTCTGAACTTGTCTTCCTTTTCAATTGACTTCACAACACTTACTCCTTAGATGACATCTACAAGCAATTATCAGGTCACCTGAGGAACATTATCATCTAGAGATGCATAATTTAACTATTTTTAAAATTATCATATGGTTCTGTACAGAAGTATATGTAACATATAACAAACTTTGTTTTGCAATTTTCTGTGCTCTTTAAAATAACATACTTTCTTCACTTCCATGATGAAGAGATGGAAAGCAGCCCTGCAGAGAAGGACTTACGGGTACTGGTGGGAGGAAAAGTTCAACATGAGCTGGAAGTGTGTGCTTGCAGCCCCGAGAGCCAACTGTATCCTGGACTGCATCAAAGGAAGCATGGCCAGCAGGTCAAGGGAGGTGATTCTGCCGCTCTACTTTGCTCTGATGAGACCCCACCTGAAGTACTATGTCCAAAGGACAGCTCAAGGCTATGGTAGCTTCTCCAAAGCACTTTCCTGAAGACTTCTAAGGAACAAGTAATGGTGTGACTAATGGCAGAAATTTCACAGCATTTTTTGGAGATGGTTTTAGTTTGTAAATGAAGAGTCCACCCCCTGGGTCTATGCCAGTTTTAGGATTCATGCAAGGGATCCTCATGCAGGAGATCCTGGCCTCCTTCCATGGGAATGGGCAGCAGCACACAGCCGTCCTCTCCATATCTACATGTGCTTATGCCAGAGATCACCAAGAGTGGGCTTTCCTTCAAAACATATATGCGAGACAGGGAAGCACAGTTTTATTTGTTTATTTGCCTGCGAAGTTGTATTACATGCAGGAAATTTGGTCAGCAAGGCCTCAGCCACCATTACAAGGTCACCCAGAAAACTTGAGACAGGTGAAAAACAGAGAACAGGGTTGTTGAGGTATTAAATCAGACGTGTTGGGTTTTGTTTTCTCCTAGTACAAGGCAGGATATGCTCCCTCAAGGCTTCTATCAATAGAAGTGGCCAAGCTTAAGTGATGGAAGCTGCAGCAGCATGTGGTGTAGGAGGAGGTCATAAACCTACATGGGCCCGTGGCAGCTGGCTGCAGCCACTATTAACAGGAACAACGCTGGAAATAAAACCTATCCTGAGCAATGACTGTGTCAGTTGGAGAAACGCAGGCAGATCCTGCAAAGATATGTTTATGAAAGATCGCAGCTGCTGGGGCTGAAGATACGCTCAGGGTAAGACATAATGTGCCAAAAGGGTATCAGTGCCCCTGAGGGTCTGCAGCCATGGGACATACATGGCAGAACAGGGACACTCCCGAGGGACTGTGGCCATGGGGAACCCTGCAAACTTGTTAAAAAAAGGAGATCTGAGACTGGGGATAGGGGAGGACAGGGATTCACCTTAGGTTTTTTTGTGTGTGTAAATGCTTATGTCTGCTTTCCCTCAACACCTGAATTGGTGACCAGAGTTGGACAGTAGATGAAATGAAATTCCCTAACTCAAGGTGTCTGAGTGCAGTGGCAGTGGTGACAGAAGGGTCTGCATTGTGCAGGCAGCTCCCACTGGCAACCAGGCAGCAGCATGCATCACACTCGTTGAGCCAGGTTCACTTAGAGGCACTGCCCCCACCTTATCTCCCAAAACTCCCATGCTCTCTGGAGCCACTGCACTGGCAGCACAGCTCACATGTCACATGAATAAGTACCTGAGACAGCAGCATACAAGATTTAAGTTTACTTAAGAAAACACTGGATTTGATATTTTAAGGTTTCCTTCTGCCATAACCTTCAGGCCATTCAGCTTCTTCAAAACATCAAATGTCAAATGTGGCTGAAGGAAGAGGGAGAAAAACAGCTTAGAGACATACATAGTGCCTTAAAGTGAAAACACACAGGAGATGGTTCAGAGCCACAGGATGCATTATATCCAGCCTCATAGAAAAAAGCTCTATGTATTCATTTTGTTTAAGAAGACGGAATTATGAAAGCACATTCATCAACAGCATAACCTTGGTCAAACAGTCTGAAAGAGTTCAAGGCTTGCTCTCTGATATACCGCTATATATGTGAGCAATGGTGGCAGAAACATTGGTTAGAAACACTGCTGAAGTGCAGCTGCCAAGAGTGCAAAAGGAGTACTGCAGTCACTATAGGCAGGCAGTGGCATCTCTGGAACTGCAAAGTCTTGCTAATGTCTGGGAAGGCAATGATATCAACCTATTAAGTAATTAATATCCTGTCACATACCTCTATGCTTACCCATGTCACATACCCCAGGATGTTCATAATGCCTATGGTTGATGGTTATCATGGAACCCTGGTGGTGTAGAGGACCACATTGTTCCAAGAGCATAATTTCTCACTGAAGATAGATCAAAGAATGCCTTTTAGACTACAACCACACAGGAAGAGCAGCGCTGTGCTCTAATTATAAAGATAACTTAATTTATTCTTCTTAAACTGTTTTCTTTATTCATTTTACACTCTCTTAATAAATACAATGCATTTTTCAAAAACTGAGTTTGGTGCTGTTTTAAGGGGAAGACTGATTATGCTGTCTGTAGCTCAGCAGAAATTCTGGAACTGCTGAACCCTGCATGAGCTAGACTTCCACTTAATAAATTGAGTCCAACCTACAGCCTACCTACCTTCATCACAAATTGACACTATCAGCCATGCTAAATGGGAACATATCTTTACAAGCCAGGGAAATTAACTAAAATTACACACTATAAGTGTTCTGAGTTCCCTCTTGCTTTGTGCTGAAATACACCTAAACAACAGAGTTGGCCTCATCCCTGCTCTGTCAAGCTAAAAAGCCTCTGGCCTGTTTATGTTCAAACAGGTTTTTTTTAACATAATGGAAATACTGCAAGATGTAAATATACTGTATAGCACAGTTGAAGTCTGTGTTTGTTTAATTTTTAAGTTGCAAATATTAGGGGTGAAATGTCTCCCTTTTAAATCAGTTAAAGGAAGATTCCGGTAAGAGGGTTTTGAAGGAAACTATTTTTTAAAAATAACAGAATAAGGAGTTTCCTAGCATTATCACTGCACATAAACATTAAAGCACATTCCTTGGAGTCTATAACAAGATCTAACCAGGTGCCTCTTCCTGTGTTTTGGGATATTCCACTGCAGTTTCTCAGCTCTGCCTCCCTTAAAAGAGTTAAAGCCCTCTCATAGCTCTGAAAAATACCCATTTACTCATACGTTATTCAAACTGACCATAGGCTTATCAAGTTGACAGGTTTTTGTCCCCCAAAGGAAAAGCCTAGTTTCAGTTTCTCTCACACTACATGACTGGGGTGTAATAAATGCAGAGAAAGTGATTCATTCTGGATGCCAGACACACACAAGTACTAGCTTTCCTGTCCTTGTCTCCTTGCAGGTAAAAGACCTCAGCACACAGAACACAATGTCACCCAGAACCTGCCTAGATTAACCCATTATACAATGAGTTTATATCATCCCTGAAATCTTTTTCGTGTGACTTTTGACCTGTTTTGGAAATATTATAGTTCCCAGAAGACTTGAACCAAAGAGAAACAAGTATATTGCTTGCGTTAGAAAACAAGTGACATTGAGCACAAATGAGATGAATGAGGTCTCCATTAATACGGAACATCAATTTATCACCCCAGCTGAGCACACAAAGGTAATTTGTAAAACCACAGTGTTTATTAAACCAATTACAAACAGGTGTGCTTGAAAACAGTGTGGCTTCCATGTGCTCTAAGCTTACAAAAGAGATTACTTTTTTCCCTTCTTTTTTATTCTCTCACTTTCTTTTTCTTTCACTTTTTTTTTTCCTCCTCCTACTTTGTTTCACCCTATGAAGCATCTTATTGTAAAGCAGTTGTTAAGGAGAGATGATGCAGTGTCTCCTGGATCATATTACTGTAGTAGAAATTCTGAGCCAACAGCTTTGCCATCAAAGAAGTAAAGTAACCTTTTGATAGTCAGTGTTTAATTTCTATGTATAAAGTACTAAGTACAACATAAACTCTAGGTTTTCATAGTTTCTAACTTGTTTTCTTCTCAGATGAGTGCCTAAGAAGCTCCATTATACATCTGTTATAATGCATGCTTACTTATAAACTGATAACTAATAAATCAAGGACTATCACAGAAATTGCTGAAATTAAACGAATAGATGGAATATTGATTTTAAACTAGATTATTCATGTGCATGAAAACTACTTCAATATGCAAAGGTTTGAATGTTTGGGCTCTCCTTCTTCATCTGTTGCTCCTCAGGATTAATTGGTAAACATAGTTCAGTCTTTGTAAGTCATGCTTTTTTGTCTTCTCTTACAGGCCAGTTGGAGGACGTTCAGAAAAATACGTTTCCTGGAGTGAGGTAAACAGCTAAGACAGAAGCAGCACTGAGCAGAAGTGTTACTTCACTTATTTATAGTTGTGCTATAGCTTACGCATCCTGATAATTTAATTGTCTTCCTTGCAGTGACAGAACACTATGGATTCATATTCTACCTGACCTGAACATCCTTTTGTGCAGTACTGCCATTGAGCTGTCCTTCTCTGTCCCACATTTGACTGACTGATTGCTCCTACCAAAGAATAAGGATAATGTTCTATAATCCTTCTCTTTATTCTTCCCTGCCTGCCCCCCTCCTACCACCCCCCTATTCTCCCCCCCCAGCTGTTTCTCCAGTTTGTCAAGATCATTTTGAGTTCTACAGTTGCCCTCCAGCACCTGCAACCGTTTTTAGCCTGGTGTCATCTTCAGTTGTACTAATTATGCCCTACTCCATTATCTAGGTCATTAGTGACTGAAATAGTATGAGACTGGGAGCAGAGCTCTGGGGAATCCTCACTTGATTTTCCTTTTCTATTTTTATAGTAATCTGTTAGTAACTGCTCTGTGGGTTCATGCAAACATGGGATATTTACCATTGAGCCCTTTTTCTCTACCATATTTGTTGGAATGAAGTAATGGGGTGGCCCCTTTAAACTTTGCAGACCTGAGGTCTTGATGCTTCAGCAGGCCATGTGGTTTGAAAGTTGTATTCATTGCTGCTCAGAAAAAGTCCTTGTATTTCTGGGTCCTTGTAAGCAAACAGTTTTGTTTCTCTGGCTTGTGTAATTCAATAAGCTGGTGTGATTGCCAGTTAGGCCCTCAATATGCTGCCACAGGATAAGAGAATTTCATTTTTTGAATATTCTTGTGTTTAAAAGGCTCCTCTTAAAAGCAACTGACAAGCTCTTGCTACTGTCAAGAATACTTTCTAAAACTTGGTAGTTTTGGGAAACTACCTATTCATGGTAAATCTCTGCATATCTGCTTAAAAAAATATTATTTAAAACTATGTTTGAGAACACAGTCCTCTTATTGAGAAACAAACCTTTTCCCAGAGACATAGTGATGTGGTTTGTTCATTGACTTTGCCAACATTTAGTGAGCAGAATAGCAGGATCTCATTTCAGAGAATAGCTCCATAATTTCATGCACATACCATAAACACAAGCAAATTGAAACCCTGCCAGTAGTAGCCAGAGGAGATCTTAGAAGAGAGTTCATAATGATACTGCTGCCTTATTGCACGCCTGTAAATAATTCATTAAGTCAACCACCCTTTTGTTTTAAGCAAACATGAGCAGATGCCTTCCCAAATTGGATGCAGACAACAGTTCTCAACACAACATTGCTGTAATATGACACTTAAAAAGAGTAACATTTTTCTCTTATTGATTTTTGAAGAGTTATCAACTCTGACAATTCACAGTGATTACTCCTGTTACACATCAAGTCCCTCATTGTTTTTCATCTACAATTTCCAGATTTTTCTTGTGTGATATATTTCACAGTTAGCTATAGCATGGTGGAAAGTAAAATAAATCCATAGAGAAGTTTTGTGGAGACCTAAAATATTAGTATCAATTATTTAAGACAAGACCTGCAGTTTAGACCTTGTATCTACTTTGTATTTAGAAAATCAATGAACAGAAATAAACAAGTAATTAAAAGACAAGAAACAACCGTTGTAGGAGTCCAAGCAAAAGGTTAAGGCTAGTGTTTACACAGCTGATGACTCCTCAGTACTCAGCTTGTAAAGTCAGGTCACACCTTTCAAAATACCATAATTATAGTGTGTAAAATTCACTGTTACCTGTAACATTGTCATATTCTTTTCACCTCCCCAGCAGTGTGGAGAAGACTTACCTGAGATTAAGAGGTAGTATTTTACTATTTGTTGTTCCTACTCTGAATTTTACCAGCCTCTCTTGTGTCAACATTTTTCTGTATACAAGTTCACCCAGAATGAGCTCTCCTTACATGCATTTTGCTACACTGATTTCATTCCAGGTTTGTCTTCTCTATGAAAACTTTAAAATAGGAAATAAGGATGCTAGGTGTATCAAAAAATAGGTATTTCTGTACGTTTTGAAGAATGCAGTAAAATATCAAACTTCAGTATGATTTTAACCAATACTTTTAAAGTGTGTTTTAACTTATTACCTGAGGCAATTTGTGTACCATTGCAATCAATCATTAAGTTACATTTCAAGTTTCTACTATCCAGCTTTGCAATGAGAAGCTCATTCTCCTTTAGAAATTGCTATAAGGGCATCCCCAGATAAATGTTCCATTTATTATTTACCAGTAAATAAAATGGAATGTGCAAGCATATTGATTTTATTAGTCCAACTGATGTTTCAGTACCACTAAAATTATCTTTTACATATTTTCTAAGACTTTAAGTTATAAATATGAAACCATTTTTATATGAATTATTTAACTTTTATGGTACAATAAAGTGTTTGGAAACAAGTTGTTTTTAGAAAAAAAAAAAAACATGTAATTAGATACTATGTTTTTGAACTAGTCTAGTTTAGTCTTAAGCAACTGTGGATGGGAAAAACCTGCAGTGAATTAGATGTTTTCTGTCCATCTCTTATGCATGTTGTAATGTCTTTGAATGTCTTTCCCCCCCCCGCCCCCCCCACCCCAGCAGGGAAACTGCAAAAACACCATGAGTGAATATCCCATGAATCACACAGAGGAAGTGCAAAATGTAATTGGGAGAGTCTTAGGATCTCATGCCTGAAGGAATTTTTACACCATTCTAATCTCACAGGCTCTGGTACACCATCTAGTTATTTTTGTGTTAGGGTAACAGTGTCTACCGTGAATTTAACACAAACCAAATAATTTATATGCAGACCTAGCCTTCCTTCAGTTGTGCATGAATGCTATATTCAACATGTAGAACTGTGGCATTCATTAAAAACATTTGGGCCTAATTCTCCCCTCTAACCATGACTCCCCTGAGGAACTCATTTCTCATATGTGAGTAACAATATAGACAATGGATGCATGGGTTCAAAGTTAATTTAATACTTAGGTATGCTCAGGTTAGGGGCCTTAGCAAAAGTAAGTGCTTTTATAGTGAAAAGTCACAATGTTTTTCCATTATTACAAATACTGTAGATGAATATTGAGTCATCCATTAAATTCTCCACACAGAAATTATGCATTCTTGTGCACTGATTAAAAGTGTTCCACTAATTTAAAAATATTCCAGAAGAAAAATCACTTTACCAGACTAGGGGACTAGATGGACTTGATCAACTGGTTAGAGATTTTCTTGGGGGACAGGGGCATGCGGGGAAGGATAGCTTGTAAGGTCGGTCTTATAACTTCAGGTATAATGAGTGATTTAATTATTCTAACATAGCATGAAAGTCTATAATTTATATCAGATCAATGATAAGCTGATTTTCCTGAATGTAACTGAAATCTCTTTCAGAAAGATTTACAGTGTTAATAACCTCCAGCTATTTCAAGTCACAGTCAATCTTCATGGAAACAGCACAGAGATTATACAAGGTTTTTTCTTTCCCTGTGATTACTGCCTTATATTTTAAATACAAGCTGTTTGATTAAAATAGCATTGTACATTCACACTTTGAGAACGCTCACAAGGTTTTTCTTTTGCTCTTGCCCCCACCCCCTTTGCTTAAACATTACATGAGGAAGAAAGACTGATACCCTCTGTCAGCCAGAACTGAACAAATGGCTTTGGGTTAAACAGATTCAATTGGGAATCGTTTGGCTTCAACTAGATTTCACTTACTGTGAGCTCAGTAGATAGTCCTAAACAGTCATCCGAGAATGCCTGCATTTAAACAAGACAACAAGCACATATAGATGACCTTAAGCAGACAAACTCTTTGAAAATGAGTAGACACATCCCAGGTGACAAACAGTAAAGAACAGATCCTTAACCTTAGGAAGTGTTAGAAGTCTAGATGAAATCCTAAATATAGTTTGATTTCAGTGAGATCAGCATACTGCCACAGCTGTTTAAAACAGCTTTAGAAAAGTAACGCTCTTTGAATGAGTTATCTTTTCTGCATGGTGGTTAACTAAACCAATAATTGTTATAATTTCTTTAGAATTACTTTCAAATTAAATCAGAACTTTTCTAAACAAATAGTTTCATGTCACAGCCTTGTTTTCTGTGTTTTACTTAGCAGTATCAGAAAGATGAATATTTAAAATTAAGGAAATCATAGCAGTGAGGGGATTAATAATCCAATTTCTTACAGCAAAATACTTGCACTTTCTTGTCAAATACTTCACTTTTTTTCATATAAAACTTTAATGTTTTTGATCTTCAGAAATACGGTTCACCCAGAACTTTGACCACTGTGAGAAAGCTTAGATTTAGAAAATCTGTGCTGTTTTACTGAGCATACCATGAAAAAGATCTGGCACCAGGAATGAGTTGCAGATACAGCAGCAACTTCATTGTGTAAGATGTTTTGAGAACTCACAGTCAATAACTTATCCAGCACAAGCCATCATTTCCTAGTAAACTGTCTCATCACAAAGAGTCACTTTTGATTCAACACAATGGTGAATATGTCACTGAGATCCACCAAATCTCCCCTTACACATAGGTTAAAACATACCAAAACAATTTCCTTGGTGATCACTTTTCCCAACATAACTGTGGAATGGGCATCTGTCAATATGAAAGAGTGTAAGTTTTTGTTGCTAGTATGACTGTTATGCTAACTTGCTGAGTGGCTCTAGGAGGAACTGTAAAGGAAGTAGGGCAAAATTTTACCTCCTAGTCCAGTCTAACAGTGAGGAGGATAATTTTTCTAGTTTTTAAGAGAGACAATTTGCTGACGTAAAAATGCAAACCTTGTCTTGTTTAGAATAGGTAAAATATTTTGAAGTTTTCTTCAAAATAAAAGTAGATATATGTTATGCTAAAACTCTTTTAAAACTAGAACCAAAGCTATGTCTTTAATGCATTTTGCTCAGTCTTGCTGATATCCAAGACTATTTCCTCACTCTTTGGAAACAATGTCATTTTTTGTTATTTTTCTAACTTCTGTCAAGAGAACATATGCAGAGTGCATGTGTTAACATTGCAGGTCATGTTCCATAGCTGGCTTAGCAATGTGGTTACAGTTAGTTCAGTTCCTGACACCTGCCTTCTCCAGAAGATCCTGGCTGGAAAATTGTGGTTGGAAGAAAAAAAAAAAAATTGGACCAAACTTCACACTATACCCTTCCATCCGGGACATCAACCACAGTCATCCTACATTGCTCTTGTATCTCAATGTAGTGGGTCTGGCTGAGCTGGTTTTCCACATAGCAGCAGTGTTTTGTGCTGGGAGCTAGAAGGGTACTGATAACATACCTGTGTTGTGACTACTGCTGAGCAAGGATCCCAACAATATTTCCGTTCTCGGGAGGGGGTGGGCAAGATCTTGGGAGGGGACACAACCAGGACAGCTGACCCAAACTGACCAAAGGGATATTCCATACCATATGACGTCAGCTCAGCTATAAAGCTAGGGAGAAGGAGGAGGAGGGGGGGGCCGTGCTGTTGTCCTCCAGAGCAACCGCTACGCGTCTTGGAGCCCTGCTTCCCAGGAAGTGGCCAAAACATCACCTGCTGATGGGAAGTAGAGAATAAAACTTTGTTTGCTTTGCTTCCGCGCGCGGATTTGCTTGGCTTTGCTTCTATTATTATTATTAAACTGCTTTTTGTTTTCTCATCTTATATTCCTCCCCTTTCTTTTTGCTCTGCTGAGGAGGGAGAGGGGAAGGAAAGGGGGGGTGATAGAGTGGCTTGGTGGGCACCTGGCGCTCAGCCAAGGTTAACCCACCACACTCAATTATACCTCCTACAAGCTTAAAAGAAGTCAAGAATTTTCATTTCTCTGTACTTGTGATGTCATATGTTTTTTGGTTTGGTTTTTTTTTTTTGAAAGACAAAGATATTTTGTAAAGACCACTTGCTCACTTCTTGTAGTAATCCCATTTTATTTTCCAAAGCCATGTAGCCTTCTGAGGCTCTGTAGCTTCAGATACCTGGCTGCCAGGTTCCAATAGTGACCAGGGGAACTGGTGCTGACTTATCTAAAGCATGTTTTTTTCTTGACAGGACCTGGTCTTACAGTTTATTATTGCAAAACTGTCATTTAGTTTCCCAAAGGCTATTGCTATCTATGTGTTTCATAGCTTATAGAAATGGAAAGATGGTCTTCTTGTGAGTCTTGGTATAACAGGTAGGCTATATTTTTGCAAAATTAGGATCTATATGTGGAGCATTTTAGATTTAAGTCGAGAGCATGCACTGAACTCAGTCACTGTACTGCTAGTGTTTCTGACACAGATAGCTACTCTAGATTTTTACTTGCTGTGACATGAATATGTAACACCTGCACATAAAATGCTACTGTCCTAAAAGCACATCTTGCTATCTGGTTAATATCAGGCACTTATGTGAGGAATAATGTTTAATTTAGTTTAAATACATGCAATAGTTTCACACTTGTGTTGACTGCGTATACAGTTTCCCCCAAAATACCTGAGTTCTGCAATGGCCCACAGTCTGTCCAGTTCTTAAGACTATTTTAGGTCAGTAAACAAATTGGTATAAAGCACATGCCAAAGGAAGCGTTTTTTAACTTTAAGAAGAGAGTTCTTCCTCTGGTTGCTCCTATAAACATCGCATCAATCCAATAATTTTGCTAGTTGAATCATCTGTTGTTCTACATCTCCCAGTTAGCAGTATTTTCTGCTCAGTATTTTCTTCTACCTTTTCTTAACTGATGGAAGAAAAGGCTGATATTTGTATTTGGAGCTTCTGCACAACAATAGAGTATTGTGTCTTGCTTTCCAAGGGAGGAGAAGCCCTGCCAAATGTAAGAAGGAGAGAGTGAAAACAGCATAAAAGAGTTTCCAATTTCTTTTCCTGTTAACTAACAATATGGTATGCATTAATACATTGAAGCAGCTGTGGTGAGAACTGTGGATGTTCTTAAGTTATACTTGATTTTAATTTCCCATACCTGCAAAAAAATGTGTGGAAAAGTTTTGGGTTTTTCTTTCGGCAGCTACAGTACATCAGCTGTTCTAAAGCAGCATCAGCTTTTCACAAACACCTCGGAGCCCACATCTAGCAAAAAAGCTGCCAAAATACATCCACCTTTTTTTTTTTCTTTCTGTTTTGACCTTCTATAAAACTAATTGTTTGAGTATTGGTCCTAAATAGTTTCTCCTCCTAGGCTGTAGAGAAGGAGGTTATTCTTCCAGAGCTGCTTTTATTTAGCTTAAAGAAGTCTATAACAGCTCACTGGTTTATATACTGACTTTATGGATCTGACTCTTTAACACAGTAGAGTTATCTTGCATAGCACTGACAGCAGTTATCTTAGTCCTGATCAAGCTGTGAAACTTTTTCAGCGTAAGCATGATCCAGTGGAGCCACAGAAACTTTGCTAAAATTACTGTTGAGGCAAGGAAAAACAATTAAGGTGGAAGAAAGCTGTCATATCTGGGTTACCTGTGGCTACATCAATTCTTTGTCCTTGGGCAGCTACCCATTAAGTACATGATTTCAATTTTACCTTGAACTAGCACCTGGTTTGAGGTAGTGACAGGTCTAGCCTTTTGAGCTCCTGTAAGTATGTGCTTCTGAGCTGCCCCACATGCAAATTGGCTTCATAGCAGAATATGGCTCTTTAGCGTTGTTTATAGCATACTGCAAAGCTTCAAAGCATGTCTCTTGGTTAACAACATATACTGAACTTCCTATTCTTTATGTTGCAAAATATTCCATGTATCCAGAGTGTCATTTTGCTGGGATGTCTGTGTTGTTGTCATGTTCTGTCTTTTTACACTCCTTTCATCTGTATCATTTGATCTAAATTTTCATTTCTTGCAGCACTTTCTATTTAAGCTCTGGAGACCAGGACTTCTTTCCAATTGCTTCAGATAAACCTTATAGCATGGTCCTGGGTATTGCCCCTTGTGTATTCACTATCTTCAAAGCAGAAAACAGAAAACAGCTCACCCAGGCACTGGGCTAGAGCCTCACTCATTTGTATGCACAGAACTGGACATGCTGACCTGAGAGTAGCAGAGCATTGAATGCTGTAACCCTTTAGGCTCAGGCTTTGTCAGTACAATTTAGGAGTTTGTACAACCAGCATGAAGTGCTGCATAATAACATGTAGGGTATTGAAGCACACTCCTTTGCGGGTTGATTGTCTGGGGGTAGGGGTCTGCATATTTTTTTGCCCTTCTACTCACATTTGCACCTGCCTGTTCCAGCCAAAGAAATACAGACTTCATAGTTCTTGCAGAAAACTTAGCATATTTACTTTTTGCCAGTCTTGAAAATAGTGAGGAAGTAAAAGGAAACCGAGTATTGGAAAAGAGGCTGCTGCACTTTAGAAAGTCAGATGGCTCTGCTCTGCAAGAAGAGCAGGCTGGGCATTGAGTTAGAGGGGTTGCACAATAAGGAGGAAAACATAATTTACCTTTGATGTAATAGGAGAGTGAATGACAGAGCTGTTTTCATCCGCTGTGGAGTCTTTTAGGGTATTTACAATATGCTCTGCTCTTTTTGATGATAAATCTTTCCAGCCACTCACGTTGTCACCTTTCGGCCTCTTCTAACTTTTCTCTATTTATGGCCTTTTGGGCATAGATTCTCACCTTCTTAAATAACTTGAAGCTGAAGAAGAAACAATACCAAAATATATAACAGATGCGCAAGTGTACCTTGGGGATGTTTGTCTTATGGACACAGAACTGTCATCACACTTCCATAAGCACATTTTTACTGTCTCATTCATCATGCATGTGTGGCTTGCTGGCAGTGTACTCGCTCCCAGTGGGGTAAATTTCTATTCTGAGTCCAAACTAGCCAGATACATCTTTTTACCCTGCATGTTAGATTCTTCTCTTCCCAGTTTGAGGCTTCAGATCTCCATCTCTTGTAAATAATCTAAAAATAATTTTTATACTTTTCTTAATGTGCCCTTGAAACTTAAGTGTCATAATAGACGTTTTCTCTACTCATAGCCTTATAAAGAAATTCAAGTGCATTTTGACAGTGTTTCAAAAAAACTGAAAATTGACAAGTTTGTAAGATCTGTGTGAAATTTAAAGGAGCAATATATTTTTTAAAAAGATTACCAATGTCTGTGCACAACGGAGTTAGATATACTTATGCAGCCCTAATTTTATGTGACACTGCTACAAATGGAAACCTGACTTCGATAACCAAGTAGATAGCTCCAAAAATGCCTGAGTAAGGCCAGAAGGGAGGGCAGCACATCAGTCTAGACTGGCATACACTAGCATAACTGCAGGAGAAAACCTTCATGACTCTGCCTCAGGAGTGATTAAGCACCACTTCTCACTTCTCTTAATCTATTTTTAGATATATTAGAGAACTAAACTCTGTACAGAATGGGGAACTCCTTTATACAACTGCAAATTGTCATAACTACTCATGTGGGGGTTTTGATATGTGTAAAGCGTCTTGACTTTTTCTTTCTCTGGGATGAGTTTTCCTATCTTTTGTTTTTCAGCTGCTTCTAGTGTTTAACTGTCAAAATGAGGGGGGAGATAAGAATCTCTTCTCATTGATTAGCTCTGTGGTTAACCACCTACAATAAGCATGACTAAGTCACAAAAATCTTTCTTGTCTTGTATATTGAGGTGCTTTCACCTCCATGGAGGTAAACGGAGCTCTTTCAAGCAACCCAAGAATGGTGTACAGCCTTCCTACTTACAGTATTCTGAAAAGACATTTTCACTGCAAGAATGTGCAGGGCTATTGTTTGGTTTTTTATCTTAGTAATTCTATTAATTTCAGTAAAACTACTCTAGATATCCACTAGAGAAAATGTGACCACAACATATTCTAGTTTTTTTGCTTCTTTTGAAGCTTTGGTGCATATTTGTAGCTAATAGGGGAGAGGAGGAAAGTGGCTTTTCTGTGTGCCCTGGACCAACCACTGCGAGCATTTATTTCTAGGGGCATGTCAAACAATTTCATGGAGCTAAGGGTTATGTGCACCCAGCAGGTAAGGTACTGGCTGAGATTCTGCTGATATTTTCACTGTTGTGCAACCTGTCGTAGGATACTTATTCTATGAAATCTAGCTGTGTAAAAAAGAAATTCTTAATGTTTTTCTCAGTGTTTATATATGATATATGAATTTCTGGTTAAAAATGGCTTTGAGGTGTTTCACATTACATAGGGAAATATGTATGCTATGCTGCCCTAGCTACTGCTACACCTACAACTCATTGCTATAGTTTCTGGAGATTAATTAGTGGGAAAATCTTTCTGTTTAAACACATGCAGATTTTTAAAAGTAGTCCTGTACAAAAAGATTTTCTGGCTTGCCAACATAGACTAATACTAGAAAAATTGACTTTTCCTAGCTTAAAGAGGCAACTTTAAAGAGGTAACAAAAGCCTACAGTAAAGATGGTGTAAATTCTGCAATGCTTCATTGTGTCCACATAACATGAAATGGGAAGCACAGTTTGAAACAGAATAAAATGAATATTTCACCCAAAGGAGACATCCAAATAATGCAGAAAACAACAGAAGATTTCTGAGATGCAAGCATGATTATCACCACAGAAAGTACTCCCCAAACCTGAGAATAAAGAAAAAGGCAGGAAAAACTTTAAATTGCACAACCTTATTTGGAAGCAAGAGAAATATCTTGGATGAAAGGTCTTTTTTGTGTTGGAAAGTTGAGTAATTTTTCATCAGTATTTTAGCAAAAAAAAAAAAAAAGAAGCTACTGAAGTGTTTAGAATGTTCCTATTTAAATGAGTTATATTGCTATGCTAAATAATTAGACCACAGAAGCATGTATTACAAGTTTTTGAATCTCATCTTTCTTGCAACCACAGTTACATTATTCTTATCGAAACAAAATGATTGCCAATTTTTATCACTCTTTATCATAATCAAAACAGTCTATTGCACATCACTTTTGTATTGTGTTATATATCTCTGCAACATGAATGCTAGTGCTTAAGGAAACAGCCTATCAATCACAGCAGAAATACATGACTTTTAAATGGAAAATTAATTTTAGTACAGACCAGGGTGCTTATCTCCAACACTGTAGTCCCTACAAAGGGGAGATCAAGCTATAATAGAAGCCGTCAACCCCACATGAACCACTTAATCATGTTTATATATAACTTGCATATTAAAAAGCAATGTCCAATGTCAATGGCTCAGATATAAAAATATCTTAATAGTCAGTAACTGACTAATGAATACTACAGTAATAACAGTTTAATTTGAAGAATTCTGACAGCTGGTTGCCTTGATGAGAGCTGTTACCAGGGAGCCCTAGTCCCATGCTGAGAACATCCACAGCATGCTGATTTATAGCAGCAGTGCAGAACTGTTTAATGTCAGCACCTCTCAGCTAAAGTAATAATAAACAGGAATGTTATGGTTTATTTTTCTGTATGAATTGTTCAGCTCTGTATGGTAAGCAGCAGCTCAATAGGGGATAATAGCTGCCATTCCCGATGGAGTTGTAACTGAGGTTTAAACATTTTTATTGGCAAGGTTAGTATATCAAAAGGTATCCAAAATAAGGGGTTTTTTTTCTATTCTCTTTTTTCTTTCTTTTTGTTTGATTTCTCATTCCATTCTGGAAAGCAAATATAATGATTGTGGTTATGAAAAGCTCTTTTAGGTTTCAACTGCACTTCTCTTTTTTGT
>JAVFHW010077375.1:200719-213880 GCA_032159205.1 Eurystomus glaucurus suahelicus | reverse complement strand
AGCTAAACTGCTTTCCCTTTTTACATTTTGAGTTGGATTTGAATTTACTACGGATATCTCTGTATAGCTTTTTCTCTCGTCCCTCTACTCCCTTCCTTACCTCCTTAAAATTTGTAAATGTCAAATCATTTTTAAAACTTCAAAGATTTGAAAGCAATCTGCTATTGAGTTAAAAATTTCATGTGAAGAAATGTTATGCACTGAAAGATTTAAAGCAAACCTCTTTTTTTCTTTTCTTTTATTTATAGGTTAATTTACAAAGTTGACGTTTTTTTATACCTGCAATTTTCAACAAAAGCAGTTCCTTAGGTGCAGCACCTTAGAATATACTTTAGTTTACCCCGCTGTCTTGAATAAGAAGGTTTCCAAAGACTATGTAAGGTTCACCGCAAGATAGGAAAAGGAAGAATTCTTTTACCAAAGCTTTTCTCAGAGAACTTCAATACTACTGACTCCTACCTCTTGAGCATATGCTGCATTTCATAAATGCAGCCAGATAGTGGTAAGATTGTTGCAGTTATTCCTTTTTTCTTTTTGCACTGTGACTTTTTTGTTTTGTTTGGAAATATACACAGCAGATTAATAACCAGCTACCAAGCAGGTGGATATGAAAAGTTTTCATCTCTGGTGGAAACTGATATATCTCTTGAGTACTGCACTGGAGTTCTGCCAGGTCCCATTAGGGATTAATCCATAAGCTTGAGTTAAGAGACTTGAGGAACTGATTCCTTTTTTAAAACAAGTGAAAAAGAAAAATCTGTGATTGCATAGCTCTTTTAGTTCACTATGAATTTATATTTTCTACCAAGACATTTACTTTAGCTGTGCAACAAAATGCCCCACCCCCCCCACCCTCCATCCAACATCCAACATCCACATCCAGGAGGGTGTACTCCAGGTACTCTAGCAGAAAAAAGCTGCATTAGAAGAGACAAAGGGAGAAGGTGGTAGAAAAATATGAAAGAAAAAAAAGGAACATAAAAGCCTGCTTGGAAAAAAAAAAGGGGGGGGGGTGGTTTATGTAAGGCATTGTATATTAGTGAAATATGTCTCTGGAAAAACATTTTTCCTTCTTCTTAAAGATGGATGTCACCTGGACATCAATGCATATGTGAGATGAGTAAGAAAAGTAGACTATTCTTAGAAAAGTCATTAAGGCTGCCTTAAACAAGGAACGTACTTAAATAACTTCTCAGAACATTTCTTTAGGGAGGGATTCTCTGAAATATTTTGGAAGAGCAGAACAATATTTTTTATACATCTGTCAGCAGTTCTTTGTGTTATTTTGGAGATGAGTTTGGCCATTATCGTCCAAGGAGGCAGGACTAGAACTTTATTTGGAAATTTGCTCTTTCTCTTTAAATAGATAGCAATTATGTCAATTCTCTTTCTCTACTTTGAGTGCTGAAAGCTTGGAAGATTTTTTTTTGTCTTTTTTTTTTGTCTGTTTTGAGCAGCTGAAGGGACTCTGCTGTTCATTTATCTGTTAATTGTCATACCACTGGCTCCAGGGTACTGACCTGGAGGGTCCACCCTGTGGCAACAAAACTGAGAAATACTGTGTTCAAGGTCTGAGGCAATCTGCTGGCAAAACTGTCCATGAAAACCTACTGCAGCTGCTCAGTAAATTTAACCTTTTTGACAATTTGTTGCGGGCACAAGCAGTGAAACTGATGAGATCATCAATTTGACTTAGCAGCTGCAGAGTTCAGAGAGTTTCCGGTTCATGGGAAATTTTAAAAAATGTCTGGTTTGGATCCAAATCAGATCAAAATTATACAATAGGAAAAAAAAATTCCATCAAAGATCTTCTTTTTGTGTGGGATCCTCTTTGCTCAATTTCCAGGAGAAAATTCCCATGCCCTGAATACTATTTACTGTATGTAAAAGGTATCTGATGAAAATTGATACTATAGTTCAATGAGTTGACTTTTTCATTTTTGATAGCAACTATGGATTGGGATTTACAATTAACCTGTGATGTCTTCTTTCACTTTGGAAATTTTGGTGACTTTTTCCTGTTTTCCTTAGAGTTTGCACTGTTTGGCTCCTTTAAGTTCAAATGGTTCGAAGTAAAGCCTTTAAATCTTTCTGAATATTAACCTTCAATATGACCATTTCATACTTGACTCATTGCTCATCTCATGCAGATTATTAGCCCACTTTGTAATGGATTACTTTTAACTGCAGTTTATACTTATTTCACGTTTGTATCTGCTACCTGCTTATACACTTAATTTAGCATTTGTTAACTCATTGATTCATATACATAACCTTAACAGAAAGTGTAACAATTTGAAGGTCACAGCTTGATTTGCTGACCACTATGAAAACCTCATTTTATAGTGACAGGATTACAGTATCAGAGAACTAAGCCAATAACAGGATCATACAATTGTCTGTAGCTCACATTGCATTGCAGTCCTGTTGGCTGAGGCTGGTGTAAAATTTGTCTATAGCATGAATGCAATATGACCTTTTATCTCTAGCTGGTAACTAGCAGGAAAAAAAGAATAGGAAAAAAATAACATAGCTATAATTAATCTGATGGCTGTGCTGAAAGTACAAGGAGCAATCCAAGTCAATTTAAAGCATTTTTCTTCAATAGTGGCACAATATGAAGCTAATGAATGATTTGAGCTATTTCTGAAATCACTGTCTTTGCAGCCAACAAAAGGAGTTTGAAATAGTCTTGAAATCAAGTTAATGGTGAAAAAAAAAAAAAAAGACAAACCAACCAGAAAAAAGGAACTTAACCTTTGCTTCTTGATTGCATTTTTGGCACCATCTTTATGTTATTCCTTTGTTTTGGAGCTTCTAATGGTCAGCTGTAGAAGCATATTAGGACTTCTCCTTCCCTCAAGACATATATTGACTTCTGCAGATTTTTGCACTTTTTGAATCACAGACTCACAGAATGGTAGGTGTTGGAAGGGACATCTAGGGATCATCTATTTGAACACCCATGCAAGTTAATCTAGAGCAGGTTGCACAGGAATGCATCCATGTAGGTTTTGAAAGCCTCCAGAGAATAAAACTCCACAACCTCTCCAGGCAGCCTGCTCTAGGATCTGTCACCCTCACAGTAAAGAAATTTTTCCTTATGTCTAGGTGAAACTTCCTGTGTCCAACTTTGTGCCCATTGCCCCTCTTCCTCTCACTGGGCATCACTGAAAAGAAACTGGCCCCATCTTCCTGACACCCACCCTCCAGATATTTATAAACACAGACCAATCCCCTCTCAATCTTCTCTTCTCCAGGCTAAACAGATTCAAGTCTCTCAGCCTTTCCTTGTAAAAGAGATGTTCCTGTCCCCTAATCATCCTCATAGCCCTCCGTTGGACTCTCTCCAGTACTTCCCTGTCTCTGTTGAACTGGGGAGCCCAAAACTGGACACAGTACTCCAGAGGTGGCCTTACAATGGCAGAGTAAAGGGAGAGCAGAACCTCCCTCAGTGTGCTAGCCACACTCTTAATGAACCCCAGGATACTGTTGGCCTTCTTGACTACAAGAGCACACTACTGGCTCATGGTTAACTTACTGACCACCAGGACTCCAAGCTCTTTCTCCATGGAGCTGCTCCCCAGCAGGTCAACCTCTAACCTATACTGGTGCATGAAGTTATTCCTGCCCAGATGCAAGACTCTACACTTGCCCTTGTATTTCATTAGGTTCCCCTCCGGCCAACTTTCCAGACTGTCCAGGTCTTGCTGAATGGCAGCGCAGCCTTCTGGTGTGTCAGCCACTCCTCCCTGTTTTGTATCATCAGCAAACTTAGGTTGAGGGTACACTCTATCTCTTTATCCAGGTTGTTGATGAGTAGGTTGAACAAGCCCCCAGTACTAACACCTTGGGAACAGTATCTGTTAGTGTTACACAGCAGCTTTCATTTGACAAAAAGAAAAATCTATCTTCCTCCTAGACTCAGAATTGGAAAAATTAATAGATACAAATCTAGAAAGGATTTTCCCACATCTGAAATTTCTAGGAGGTCCTGGGAATCTGTGAACTACTTCTGGCCAATAGTGACGCATGTGCTCCTTTCCTAGGAGAGCAGACTGGCTGCTATAGGGCTTAGGACAGTGGTGATACACTTTAAGCTCTACTTTGCCTTTCCTGTACTGCTTTAGTTTGTGGGTTTGGGCATCATGTCAGTTGTTGAAGAGTTACTTGACTGTTGGAAAGTGCTCTGTGGTATGTGTGCACTAAATGTTTATTCCATCTAGTTTACATATGGGTGGCTTAGAGTTACCAGGGAAGAAAAGAATTGAATTCAGTGATCTAGGTAATGGCTATCAGTCTTATGTTCATGAGTTCCTAATTATATACAAGATCATTTATTTCCCTCTGTTGTATACACTTCTTAGTTATGCTATAGGGTCTTCAAAGGGTTTGTTGCTACTTATTTTTCAAGGTTTCTGTAATTAATACCTGCCATGGTTTCACTGAGATAAAGTCATAGGTCAGCCACGGTATGCAGGCCATTAGCAGTTTTGAGTCAGCCAGGAGCTTAAACTGGGAGTGGCAAAAGCCAGGACAGGTGACCTCAGTTGGCTAACAGCTGTGTCCCGTACCATAAATATCATGCTCATTATAAAGAGGGAAATTTGCTGAGGACAGGAGCACCTTCTGTTTGGAGCTCCTCATCTTTCTTTTGTTTCTCCCATCCCTGGAGGAACTTGCTTACCATTCTGCTCCTGAGGACTGTTTCTCTGTTGTGACTGCCACACCCTCGCTGAACTGAGTATAAAACCTTGTATATACTTTATATTTGCATTGGTATTTGTTTTGATCTTTCATTAAATCTGTTTTAATTTCAACTCTGAGCCCCATTCTTTGCTAGTGAGGGGCTGCCAGGTGATAGAGCAACTACTACAGTTTAGCCCTGGTTATGGACTAAGCATAGACAGTACACCTTTCCAAATCTGGCTGACTTAGTAGCAGATCACTGGGGTTTTTTTTGCTTAGACAGTGAAAGAAATCAGGCTAGCAGATTTTAGGCTCATTTTATGATAAAGCAGACTCCTAAGTAGAAATTTTCATTCTTATGAAAGCAGGTGGGAGTCTGTGTAAGAATTGTCTTCAAAGCAGTAACAAAACTATTATAGCTGAGCAAAGGTAATTATCTCTTGTAAAACAGTGACAGCATGCAGGCCACTTGTATATATGCTTGCATAAATTGGCATGTCAATTAGAAGAATAACATTTTTTACAAATCAGTTGCATTCATTTTCCTCCTGTTTTATTGTTGGCAGAAGACACTTGTGGTGGAGGGAGGGAAGAGAGGAAGGAAGACAAAAATCAGTCTGCTGTGGCAAATTGTATGCTATGGCAGTACAAAAATAGAGACACTTTTATTCTTCCTGTTCTTCAAAGAATTGTTTCAGTTAAAATGTCAAAAATGCCCAAGGGCTTAGCCTGTGCTGAACGGACTATGCCATCTGTTTGTGTAAGGAGTGACTTGGTATGCATAAACTGTTACCTAGGTGGTAGTTTTCTCAGTCTGTCAGCTCTCCTGTCAACGATGTCCTTGTTGCAACTGTGACCCCTGAAGGAATTAGTTCCATGATTGACTGACTGATGATGATTGACATCCACAAACAATTAACTCTTTGGCTGTAGCCACCACTGAAGGTGATCCCTATGTTGTAAATCTACAGTACAGGTATGCTGTTATTTCCACATCAGTGAGCTTGCACAAAGTAAATATTGTTAAGCTGATAATGGAAGTCAGAGCTATGAGTTATAGGGTTTGTTCTAAAGTTTACAATCACTTGCAACCAGTCAATTTCTTGGTGTATTTTCAAGCAGAGAAAATCTGCCACCTTTAAAATAGCTGAGTATCAAGAGTCTAGATTTTACCTCTCAGAACTAGTCTTATACTGGAAGCTTGTTTAAAGGACAGTACAGTCTGATTACTGCACTGAAAGTGCTTAGACTCAGTGTCATTGAATTAAAAGGAACCATGTACAAAATTGATACAGATGATCTCTTTTTCACCTCTATTCCTGAGTTGCTCAAAGAAGTGGGTGGAGACATTCTCCCTTTCCTCAGCTGTTTTCTTAAGGTAATTCTTATCATGGGACCAGCAGTAGTCTAACATCTGTGCTTATCAAAAAATGACCATATTTGGGTTTTTGTACAAAACACAAGACTAGAAAAAAGAATTTTGGGACAAATTTTGAAAGTTCATAGTGCTAACAAGTGTTAAAAAGATCCCTTTCACGTGTAGGTAGACAGAAAATCTAATACAACTGAATTATTTTTCTAATAAAACTTCAGTTGCACCACTAATGTGTATTAAATAACAAGCAAGACTGTCATTATAATAAATATCTACTGATAGCTTCTAAAGCATTACATGACAGTTCGCATCTAAGCTGCTAAATTCTTATTCTTCTTCAGAATTCATCTTTAGGAGATGAACCATTAAGAGCCCTAATCTGGGGACTCATTTTTCACAGTGGATTTTCCCACCTAATTCTTGCATGACCTGAGTTGTTTAAATTGCACTTCCATTTATGTCTTGTTTGAAAGGCAGAGCATCTCATGACTGAGTGACTTTAATGTCTGGGGCCTGTGTTTAAACTGGTGAAATCAATTACTGAATTCCAGTTGTCTTGAGAGGAAAAAAGGATATATAGATTTGTACCCCATTTTTGGCATGCTATTGCAGGAATTCGGTCAAAAGATTTCTTGTTAAGAGAGTCCTTATGGTAAATTTAGGTTCTGATCTCCAAAGAGTTTCATGGGATCACGTAATCTGAGAGAAACAAGCTAAATTGAAACAGAGAACTGAAATTGTTCATGAATGCTCCTTTATCAACAGACTTGACCAAAAACAGATCAGCAGCTTTTTGAAAATGTCGCAAAAAGAGTTAGTTATTGGCACGTTGGGTATTGTGGGAATTTGCTCTATATTTAAGTGCCATTTTAGAGTACCTTCTATTGGGATCCTAGTTTGGTGAACTGCTTTTCAGAAACAGAAAATATTTAGCAGGTCCCAACTGACTGTGAAAGCTTGCCTGCTTTCATGCCAAATTCTTTCATAAGCAAACAATATAATAAATATTGTCTCATTATTTAACCATAAAGAATCTACTAAAGGATTCGTGTTGCACTGTCATTAACATATTTTAAGTAAACAGTTTGGAAGGAATATGAAATTGACCATGTGTGCTTACAGTAATATTTGAAAATGAAATATTTTTTACTAGTACTGCTTAACCATGTGGAATGGGGAAAAATTATTGTACTTGTTTGGGTCCTGGCTGCTAAATGCATGCGTAATATTTTTTTTTTTTTTAACAATACTGTGTACTCTAGAACTGTAGTATCTTAATGCAATTTTCCTGTTGGCTATAAATTACAATACTAATGTCTTGTTTCATATCCCAAGTTTTGAGTAGCTAGATTTAGGCAGAGGTTGCTGAAGATAGTGCTTGCCTGCAATATGAGTTGCACTTTCTCTCTGGCTCATTGGAAGTTTTCTGCATGGTGGTGCAGAGTGTATTCACAACTCCATCTTCTAAAACTAGATTACAATAGGACTTGCAGTCCTATTGTGCAGTAGCAAGCACTTTGTCTTTCTGCAATTTTTCTCCAATTTTTCTCCCCACTACCTGTAGAATGTGTCCTGGTTTGGCCAGGACAGGGTTAATTTTAGTGGAGCCAGGTTATTCTACACCATGCTGATGTCATGCCCCGGGGCCAGTTCCAGTGGGGGGGCAGTTAGTGGTGAGCTCACTCCCTCGCTGTTCTCTGTTATCAATCTTTTTGTATTGTTCCTTTATCACTATTACTGCTGGGTTTCTTTGTCAACTGCAAGTGCTTATTATATGTTGTTTTCTTATATAAATATATATATATTAAACCTTCCTTATCTCAACTCAAAAAGGCACTTTTAAACCTTCTTTGCCCATGACCCGCGGCAGAGGGAGGGGGCAGGGAGCGGCGGTGCAGCCATGTGGCTCGGCTACCCCGCAGCCACAGCTCTTACTAAACCAACATAAATGATAGATTTCATTGTATGTCAAACTATGGGTACATTATACTTCCATAACTGAACACTTTCATATATTAAACACGTAATGCATATTGAACTAATTAATACGTATCTAATTGATTTAACATAAGATATATAGGCAGTGTCCCAAAAGAGTGAGGTTTCCCAGGAGTACTGGTCAAATTCTGATCCCATTGCAGTTACCAAGAATAGCTTGATAATATAGGGTTGTGGGAATTCCAACTTTATCAGCAATATCCAAGCCCTAAAAAAATATTGTTTAGCCTTACTTTCGGATTTTACTATCAGAATTGACCTCAGACGAGAGTAAACTAAAGGACATACTGTTATGTGCCATGTCTCTCAAAATTTTGCAAGGAAATAAGAAGAAAGTTCAGATTGAAGATGGCAAGTCTATTATTGCATGCTGCTAGGTATTGACAGAAATAGTTTTAACAATATAAATGAAAAATTATAACAAGCAACCACCTAAGACTTTTTGCACGGAACTATGTCTGTGGTGTATTTCTGGAAATGCTAAAATGGATGAAAATGCCATAAAGGGCTATTTTATGTTCCTATCCTTTAATTCACATAGTTCTCAGCTTTTCACCTAATGCATACATATTGAGGAAGTCTTCCCTACCTTCCCCTCTGCATGTGTTTATTGGAATCATTAGCATGAAACCGTGTGTTAAGCAACTCATTAGGAGTAGATTCGTTGAGGTTTTTTTGAAGACTTTGAGGATGGTGATTGTTTTGGGTTTGTTTTTGTACCATAACACTTGAATTACTAGAAATCTGTAGGGAAGAAAAGTTTCTTTTTCTAGTAAAATGGCATCTGTCTCTACTGATTGTTACTTGGTTTGGCTTCTTGCTTTGTTTGCAAGATCAAATGGTGCAGTATCTCTATTCTTACAGCAACATACCTCTGTTTAAAAGAGGTTAAATGTCAACCCTTTGAAGCAAAAATAATCTTTTGTCTGTTTGCATATCACTAGCCCATATGGTTGTCACTGGAAATGGCTACATGCAACCCAATTGTAATGAATGTCACTTTCAACCTTGTACAGTTAACACAGATTTTGCAAACAGGCAATTCATAAAATAGTATGAATAGTATTTAATTCAACTTTTGCTTTTTCTAAGATTTTTCAGGCAGAAAGAGAATTTCCTATTTTCTGTAATATGCTGGTTCAGCAGTGTGGCAACAATATCTATGGCTAAACTAAGTAGCATTTGTATAAATGGCAAAATTAGTGCCTCAATTTGCCTTCCTTACAGCTTTTCCTTTCAGTAAGTTTTTGTAGATTCTGAGTTCATGTAGAGGGTGTGGAAGAAATAATAGTGGGACCTTCTGATTAAAGTATTTCAAACCTAAGACAAAGAAAGGTGTCTGCCTTTGGAATTATACTGTTCTTAACTATTTCTAGCAGGTGTCCAATTTCACACCCTGTAGTGACGTATGTTTGGGATAACCCATACCACGCCAGAGCCACATTTGTGACAGTAGGATACTATTGTTTCAAAAAGTTACTTCCTCATAACTAGGTTTCATCTTGACCCTTACGTTTCTGGGGATTCAAACCTTGTCTTATGCCCAAGAGACATAGTACTGTTTAACTTGTTTGGAGTGTTACAATTACTCTTATTAAAACCTGTGTTGGCATTATTTACAGAACCAAATTAGGACTAGAGTTAAAAGACTAAACTGAATGGAATCTGAGTCAGAAACTGAGAGCTGAAAGGAAAAAGTAATGAATATTTAAATAAAAAATAGTAGAACTTCCATGAAGGAATGTAGGAAAAATAGACAACTTGAGGAGGAGAAGACCGTTCCAGAGAGAAAACTGCACAGGGAAGGCAACAGAAGGAATGATTGCAATGTTTAAATGTTTTCTCTTCAGAGGGAGAAAACAGCAAGAGAATACAACTTATGTAGAAACATACTTTGTGTTAAAGTGTTGTTTGTTGTGAGTATGCTGATGCTATACTGCCAAAACAAAAACAGAGAATCAGACAACAAATTTATAACCTATGGAAGGACCAGTAGGGAAATCATAGTTCCTATATGTATGTCTAAACTTTATTCAGCAAAATGAAATACCCTTATAGAAACTACATGTGTGAAACTAGAAAACTGTTATGGACTAAAGAAAACTAATGCAAAGGTAACCTGAAAGAGGTTACAATTTCTTCCACAGAAAAATACTCTTATCTTTGGCTTTCTTTAGACCCACCCTGCTAATAAGACCTTGGAAAGAAGTAATAAAATTGTTAATTTTACCTCTGAGGTCTATTTTAAATATAGTAATCATGCTATCAGTAGAAATATTTGTTTGGTTGAACTTTTGCTTGCCATACAGCAACCTGAGTTTAACTTTTCACCTTTCTAGGGGCAATGACAAAATGTGTCCCAGAGGGACTAATAACCTTTCCATTGTTAACATCTCTCTTATCATCACATGTACTCTTTCAATCATATTAATCATTTTTGCATTTAAATGGATAATATTAATCACTGTTTCCAGTCTCTTCTTACACTGAAGGATGGATTGCTCCATTTCAGATCTAAAGACTTTGCTCGTTCAAAAACCTTTCCCTCAAGCCATCGGTTAATTTATTAAGATATTATTTTGCCTGCTAAATGTTTAGCCTTCATGCATGTACTAGATCCAGCTTGGGATAAGAAACCCAAGAACACTGTTAGTGCAAATATTCCTTTTTGACTAACCTCATTTTCTGAAGAAGCAGAGTAGGCCAAGAGACTTGCTTTGCCAATATAAGTCACTTTGTGTATTCTTTGGGAATACTGCTACCTTTCTATTAGTGACTTTAAACAGTTTGAATGTGCTTAAATTCAACTGTCTTATTCCTGCTCCGAAAGTTGAATTTGAATCCCTTGAATTTGTACTCAATAGTGGTCTAGAATGCTATTAATGTTATTAAGTTACAGTGTTGGATTGAGTTAAAATGTTAAATTGAGTTAAAATACTATTAAGTTAAACCAGTACATCCTCTGTAGACAGCAACTCCTACAAAGAAATAATAAGGAGAAGGTAAGTCATAAAATTTAATAACTATGCAGGAAAGAATAACAGAGGCTAAAAATTCTGACACAAAATACGATGGGGGGGTTTAAGAGAGCGCACAACCCCCATGCAGATAAATGAATGTAGAGTTCCTGTCTTGGGGTACTGTTTTAGCAGTGTATATACATAGAAATAGTTGCAACAGACTTAACAGTGTGAATCTTCATCCTTCTCATCCTTAAAATACTCCTTTGAAAATATATTGATAGTGTATTTATTTACAATGATACTTTATGAATCTAAATGTAAATAAACAGTAATGAGCAATTGGTGTCACTAAATCCATTTTTATGTAAATTACCATATTTAGAAAGCTGCAAGGGTAGTTAATGAAACTTGTTGACATTCTTGTTAGAAATGCCTGACTTAGACCCTGATCTCATCTTTAAGCCTTGGTAATGATCATGGCTTCATAGTTTAATATGTTTATTGTTTCCCTTCATGATACTATAATTATGATATTCTCTCTCTCTCTTTTTTTTTTTTTTTTTTTTTTAAAGCATTTAGTCAAACTGGCTTTCAGAAATTAAAAATTCTTCAGTTTATGTTTGATTTTCTCTCTCCAAATATAGCTCTTTTTGTAGATCTAGTAAGAGGAAAATGATGGTCTCCTTCTATAATAGAGAAAATTCTGACTGTTTCATCATTTTTTTTTTAAAATAAAAGCAATTGCTCGTTATTAGGAAGAAACTTTCTATGTCTTTTCCTTGCACAACAACCTTAGGTAAAATTAGAAATTAATTGTTGTGGAAAACAATTTTTAAATTAATGAGGAACTGGAAAAATTGTTTACACAAAGGTTATGTGAAATTAATAGGTTATACTAATTATACTCATGTCCCAGTAGTGAACTCACATACCTCCCAGTTCCTAAGTCAGTGTCTTCCTCTTAAGTAGATGCAGGCCTAGTGTTGTGTGCGCCTGTCTTAAGTTTTACCACTAGCCCAAAGCAAAACCATAGGAAACTAATTTTTCAACTCTATTTCTCCGTATAGAAAGTCTCTTTTATTGTGTTTTTTGAGCTGTACAAATGAGCAGCACTGTATAGAAGTTGATGTTATAAATGAAATCCTTAAAAATGTATAAGGGTCCAATAAGGCATGGGTTGACCAGGAAGCTGCAGCTGCCTGCACATGTTTCCCCTTACTACCCCTGTCCCGGGTTTGCTTTGCAAACAGTTGGAAACTAATATGTATGTGAACAGATCTTTAAGCTGGTTTTGTGACTACAGTCTGAGCATTTGTTTGTTTACAAATGAATGTATTTCTCATACATAAAGAAAGTGAGTTGATAAATACAAGCAGTTATTCTAAAAATACATTAATCTAAGGTTCAGATTAGGGCTTGGAAGAAGAGGGAGGGCAGAAATAGCTTATTAAGAAGCTTCTTAGCAGTTCTTGAACAAAGATAATTCATGTCTCTGGGTATTTGTGCTTTCTCAGATCCATTTTCAGCTACCAGAGTTGCTCTCAGCTCAGATATGGTAGGATAGCTAGAACTGGTATGGAAATCTGCATTTATTTTTCTCCATGGGAGTTCACATCTCCTTCACTTTAAGTGATTTTGGGAAGCAGAGAAGGAATTGCAATTCTGTGAGAGACTATACAAATCCTAGTGGAGGCAGTCTGCTCTGATACCAGCCAGGTGGGCAGCAGGGTAATGTGAAGACTTCCACAAGTTTTGCACTGTTCCCAGTCTAAAGCCCAGCAGAAACTCCTGTAATTGCAAAGTAACAAAATTAACATTTAATTTCTTTGGAGGGCTTCAAAACAAGTCAGTGTGGCTTGAGCAAATATTTAACATAGTAAGGTTTTTTTTCCTATCCTCTTTCCATCTGTTTGTAAATCTGTCTCCTTAGGTAGGGCTTTGATGGAGAACAAACAGGACTGGTAGATGTGTGGTTCAAACATCTAAAGTTCCCTGCAAAAGTGAGAGTCTTGGACAACATCTGTGTCTTGAGACATCTGTGGGTACAATACACTAAACTACTTGCTGCAGTGGAGGAAAAGAGAATATAGAGGCATGGGTAGCTCTGCCATAATTCAAATTCATGTGTTCTGGTGG
>JAVFHW010077375.1:178019-200319 GCA_032159205.1 Eurystomus glaucurus suahelicus | reverse complement strand
TTTTTTCCAGGATGTCTTTTATTCCTGCAGATAGCTGTAGCTAATTTAGTTGCTTATTTGTATTCAAAGCAAATCTGAAACAGCTAAACTGCATCTGCCAGAAAATGCATTTTCTGTCCTTTCTATCCCCATCCAAACAGTGGAGCTTATCTTTGAATTCTGCCTCTTTGATGTCTGTTCATTTAGCCGAGTATTTTATAACTCAGGTTAATTGAGGACACAGCCTATGGTTGACTTAAGAGTTGCTTTAATAAGATTATGTTTATTATATTGATTAAAGAAGTGTTTGTCCCCATAATCAACTATGAAAATGTTGTTTGTGGTATTAGAACTGGATTAAGATACTTTCAGCCAAATTAAACATTTTGTATAACAAGTTTTATGTGTGGACAGTAGTACTGCTGGTTTTTGTGTGTACCTTTTTTTGCTTGCACTGCTGCATGTCAGAGGGCAGCAGTTTCTGGATCTCATTTGATCACTGTGCTAATCTTTTTCACCTGGCAACTTCTTGATATGTAGCAGCATGGTCGTGCATTGGTGGTAGAAAAAGGGCAGGAATTCCTGGCTGTCCAGGGTGTAGGGTTGGTGAGCATGTTGCAGGCTGCTGGCATGCCTGTAGCGAGCTGTTGGCAGGACCTGTGTGAGGATGCTGTGCCCTGCTTCAGCGATCTAACACTGTGTGGAGCCTGAAATTCACTGTGGGCAGGGCAGGTTTTCATTACTGTTAAATCCCTGTGCAGGGCTGGTATGAAGAGGAGCTGAGATGCTTCATAAAAGAGGATAATTATGATCAGATGTGAAGAATAGCTCTTCCTTGGGACAATTTGAGACAGTTTTGCTCTCTTCATCTCCCACTGAATTTCTTGTTCTTCTTATGCAAAGTTGTCCTTTTTCAGGGGCTTTCCTTAGTTTTATGCTTTCACCATTTTATAGGAAGCCACAGGTTCCATCCCAACAAAGAGGCAAGGAATTATTTCTAACTGAAACAGCTGTCATAATTTTCCCTGTGATGAAAACCCAACAATACCCATGAAATTAAAGGCAACCCACAAAAGAAATGGATGCTATTTATTTTAGCTCTGAATTTATTATTGGCATTAACGAAAACTACTTCACAGAAAGAGGAAGGCAGAGTATTTTTGGAAGGTTGAGGAACTACTGAAGGTGAAATTTCATTTAAAAACACAACTCTGCCACAGCGGAGGAAAACTCAAAATATAGATAACCCTCTGTCGTGGTCGGAGCGCAGATGTCCAAACCACCTCCTAAAGGGAGAGGGATTGAGGGTAAAGTGGAATATCTCCCCACCAGGCTTGCAGGCAATTATGGAGACAGAAAGAGTATTTAACGAGTTTATTATTAAATATATTCAAATAAAACCATATTTATTCTATGGACATATTACAGTATTAAAGAGCGCCACGCCAACCCATTCACTCCCCCTTTCACCCACAGAGAGATAAGGGCAAATAAGGACTTAATTATGTCAAAATACAACCTGTATGTGTGGATGGTACGTGTGTGTGCGTGCATGCATTGTCATGGGTCCTTTCGGTGTTCGGTGATGGTCCCCGTGGAACGGCGATGACACCTGACCAGCAGACTTGGGTGGTTTCAATGACATCAGCAGCTTGTAGCTTTTTGGCGCAGTTTCTTCGGCGCAGCTTTTCTGGCAATGTGGCTTTCTGCAGCGTGGCTTTCAGCGGCTTCTTGTCACAATTTCTCCGGCGCAGTGCTCCCAGCTTGGAGCGGCTTTTCGGGCAATGCGGCTTTCTGTGGCACGGCTTTCTGTGGTGCAGCTTCCAGCGGCCTCTTGTTGCAATTTCTTCTTGCTGCAGCTTGCAGCTTTTTTTCTGGATTCTTTCAGTTTTGGCTCGTGGCAGTGGCAGCAGTGATTGCGCAACTCGTGGCTGGCAGCGGCGGCTTCTTCCTCTCCCCCGGATTCCTAGAGCAGTGGGAGTCAGCAGTTCTGCCTGGTGGCTCTCCATGGCAGCTGCTCCCTCCTCCCCTGGCCGCTTGGCTTCTCTGGGGGGCTGTGCTGGCAGCTCAGTTCAGTTCTCCCCCCTCCTCCTCACTCCTCTCTGGCAGCAGCGGTGGGGGGGGGGGGGCGTGCACTTGGCAGGAGCGATGTGCTCCCTTTGTGCAGCGAACTGGAAAGAGAAAGTTTGGGGGGTTTTTTAGATATTTATGTCCTGTGTTATCACACTTCCGGCTTCTAAAAGGTTTTGGAATTATTTATGGGAATTGTGGTTTTTTGCTCGCTGTTTTAATAAGGCAGAAATTCTTAATATGTGGGTTGGTTCACCACACCCTCCTATCATAACTAGAAAGTACTATGTTGTTTTTTTCCCCAATAACTCACAATGTTTGTGTTAATGTTTGCTCTCACAGAAAAACTTACCTGTGTTTCTTTTGCCATTAAATTTCTCTGCCCTAATCTAAAACAATTTTCCAAATTCCCAGATTATTAGTACTTGCCTATTTATCCGCAGACAAACTTTAAATTAGAGAATAAAATTGTTCCACACTGGCTATTAGTTTGGTACGAGTCATAAATTATGGGACCACTTATGGGAGCAAAATTATTAGGCTCAACTTTAAAAAATAAAGTTTACCAATTTGTTTACGTCTCCCCACTTGACCTATGGCCAAAGTTTTACTTTTGACACCAGAAACCGTGTATTAGAAACCATGTTAACTTTTTATTTAATAAGATAGAAACAGTTTTGTGAAACACTGTAGAATAAACATATATCATAAATATACTTCAAAAGTATGAAGAAAAACAAGTGGCCAAGATTAAAATATCTCTAAATAGGATATATAAAAAAATAAAAATTAACTGGCATTAAAGAAAAAAGGAGACAGCAGGCTCTGAAATGGTAATCAGGGACTTTTGTGTCACTAAGGGCTATTGTAACTTTCTCAGTCAAGTGGAAAATTAGGAAAATTTTGCTTTCTACTTTTTGAATATTCGCTTGATTAAAAAGAGTTTTCAAGTTTACTGTCTATATATAAAACTAGGGAGAATGGTCATGTGATTTTGCCAGTAAGAAATGGCTAAAACTAAGTAACTGATGACAAAGATGACAAACTGATCACAAAGATCTTCTTAAAATAAGAGTGGATTTAAAGACCTTAATGGTATATTCTCAAGTTTTCTGCATGTAGAATTTTATAACTCAAGTAGGAAGTGCATGGAAACCCCTCATGCTAGCGTTTTGATGAGAGTCACTAATCAGAAAATGTCTCCATTTACTTTTAAAACATTTAGGAAAGTGGCAAATGCTAGTAATTCTAGTTAGAGTTCTCAAAATTGTATAAATAATATGATTCTACCAAATTGTAGTCTACTCCTTATCTTTAGATAAGGCAGGGCCACAAGGCAGCTGTAGAACCTGAGGGCTTCCTCCCCATCTGTTCCAAATGGGATCTGCACAGAGCATTCTCTAGACTGCCACATGTATGCCCATGCTGCCTAAAAACCATATTTCTTGAGACAATCTCTGGTATCTAAAATAGCAGTGCATTACAAATTGGAAATGTTGTTTTGTTGTTTTTTTTTTTAACTGTCAACTGCTTCAATAAGCAAATGTATCAAAGCCAAAACTTTGGAGACAGTGCAGATATTTCCACACTGCTTCGATGTTATAAACTATCCTCTACCTAGGAAGGTAGAGAGGGTCAAATAGTATGCTTAAGTCTCTACCATTCTTTTTCCCCACTTAGAGTTCTTTTCTTCACAGTATGATATCCTCTTTGCCACTTGGTGCAGTGTTTTAACATTCTTTTTGTTGCTTCAGTATTTTTCACATCCAATATTCTTCTCTACCCTTATATGAAGCTCCAAATTACTCAAGAAAACTAAAAATGCAGACTAGACTGACATGTCATTTGAAAAACTAAAACTTCTTCCCTTGATCTTCAGAAGCAGAACAAGTAAAGTTTTGGAAGGCCATTACCAACTGCCTGTCAAATGTAGTGTTTTGTATTTTTGTTATCCCTGTTCCTTGTTTTATTGCACAGCTGTTTTTTCTTTGGTGTTTCAGTGCTTCAATATTTACAGTCCAGACATGATAGCATGGACTATGAGCTGGTAAAGTGAGCTGCCACTCAGGATTTCTTCTACCTCTCTACCTATTATGCAATTAGTTTTTCTTAGAGCCCTCATATCTATCAGGTTTAGCTCTGCTGGAAAAGTCATGAGCTTGTAATATCTGAATAGGCTTTAGAATTTCAATAATGTAATATATTCATTCCTTTGAATTCTTACTGTATTGTCTTAAGTTTAGGATAAAACTTTGTCGTCTCTCATTTCTTTTTCAAGATGCTTAAAGCTGATCAAAAAAGAGGCTGTTAACCCAAAATATTTTTATTTCCTCGTTCCTGTGGAACACACATAAAACATATGCTCGTTAGTTACAGGAACTAATTTAAATGATAATATTTTCAAATGGCCAACATCAAATCATCTTGGGGAGTAAACAGTGCAACGTGGTAAACAAGATATGAAGTGCAGCTGAGTGTGAAGATGATTATCAAGGGACAGAGTTTGTGAGTAGTGAGCCAGTAAACCAATCCAATTTTGGATAATAAAGTAATTTTCTCACGTAATATACCAGACTACTTGTCCCTCAGCTCTATTCTTCCTACTGTCTTTCAGTAACATTATCTCTTTGGTGCACTCAGTTCCTGAGCCATTGCTGGCTAGTGCAAACACCATCAAGCTGCATGTATGTGCGTATGCTCATGCACACAATGCTGCTGGTATTAATTTTCTTGGTTGCTTTTGCATGTTCACAAAATCCAGAGTAGTCATTACTATGTTTCGTCAAGCAGAGGCCACCAAACTGCTTGTAAACTGAGGCACGTGAAGGGAAATTAATCTCTTCTCTCTTGGTAGCAAAAATATAGATATTGCTACTCTGCTTAATCAGAGAAACTTTTATTGTATTTATCATCTTGTTTTGATTTTGGTAGAGTGTACTTAATGATTAGACACTTACAGTGATTTATTTATTTGCAATGCTTGTACATGATCCCTACAATGTTGCATTTTGTAGCAAAGTGTAAAGACATTGGAATATATCACTGAAGGCTTTTTTTAGGTTTTTCTTGATATGTGTTTCTGTAGGGTTTTAAATTGGAATGTTAACCTAATCCACATTTTAAGTATTTTTACTTACAGTGGACACTTCTTTGTACCAGTGAGACAAGTGTTTGTAAATACATGCATTTATTCATGTCTTTGTCTGATGAGCTCAGTAAGCTTTCAGTGCTCAATCATTAAGCATCAGAAGTAATTCTTACTAAATTAATTTTATAGATGTCTAAAAATGAGCCTCTGAGATGAGGCTTGTACTCCAAATAGATTGTGATACATTTGAAGAACAGTGTAGATTTTCAGAGCAATGACGTCTTTTTGCAGTAACTTGGCCTGAGCGATGTGGAAATAGAGGCAGTGTGTCCACAAAGAGATTACAGCCTGAGTTTTTTTTCACATGCATTCTCACATGAAAAACATTAGCAAGAGTGTGATTAAAATGAGTAATGTACCCAAAGCCAATTCCAAACTCTTTGCTTTATAATACTTATGGGGTACCTACCAGAGAGAAAAAAATTTTCAACATGATTTAAACTGAGAATGCAGTACCAGACACAGGAAAAGCAGATTAAGTACCCTAAGCAGGCTGCATTTCAACAAGCCACTGTGACTATGCAGCAGCAGTAAATGCTGAGTCAAGTCAGCTTACGGAAGGAAAGCAAGACTTGCTTTTGCTTGTGGAGGATTGACCAGCACTCTTCATGTGTTGTCTGGGAAGGAGGTCCCTCACAGATGTACACCAGCTCAGCTCTAAATTCCTGATTTCACCATCTAACAGATATGATTTATTACCTTTCATAGAAAAGCATATCTCTTCTTCACTGGATGTAAACACAGAAGTACAACTGAACTACACAGATGGTGTAAGATTCAGTCCAGGACCAGTGAAGAATTAGTCTAACATCACATGATCCATCAAAGATTAAAGCAGGTGTTCCTTGCCACTAACAAGCCAGGTTGCCATCTTTCTAGTTATTGCATAATAATGGATCATTGTTTAATACACTGATTAAAAATGCTTTCAACTTGATATCAGTAAATTTGGAATGGCATCGCTTACAGTTATTTCCATTCTGGATTTTTTTCACAGGGAGACATCCTGATGCTACAGTACTCTGGCTTTAAAGCTGAGAACTGAAAAATGATACCAGAGAATGTTATTAATGTCGTGATACATTACCCAAAACCTGCTTCTGTAATTGCATTGAGTGCATGAAATGGCATGGAGTGACAGAAGATATAATAGGTATTGTATTTGTGATAATTCGCACAAGACAAACCTGTAGCTGTCCCAAGTCTATAAAACCTTTTACCATGTTATCACCTCTATCCTCTTAGAATCATAAAATCATAGAATGTTTCAGGCTGGAAGGGACCTCCAGAGGTCATCTAGTCCAACCTCCCTACGCAAGTAGCGACATCTACCTAGGTGAGGTTACTCAGAGCCTCATCAAGCCTGACCTTGAATGACTCCAGGGATGGGGCCTCCACCACCTCTCGGGGCAGCCCATTCCAGTGCTCTATGACCCTCATGTTAAAGAACTTTTTTCTAATATCCAACCTAAATCTAGCTTTTCCTAGCTTAAAACCATTACTTCTTGTCCTATCACTACAAACCCTTGTGAATAGACCTTCCCCTGCCTTCTTGTAGGCCCCCTTCAGGTACTAGAAGGTCAGTATAAGGTCCCCCTGGAGCCTTCTCTTCTCCACGCTGAACAGCCCCAACTCCCTCAGCCTTTCTTCATAGGAGAGATGCTCCATTTTCCTGATCATTCTGGTGGCTCTCCTCTGGACACGCTCCAGTACGTCCACATCCTTCTTATGCTCGGGGTTCCAGAGCTGGATGCAGCACTCCAGGTGAGGTCTCACCAGGGCAGAGTAGAGGGGCAGAATCACCTCTCTTGATCTGCTGGCCACAGTTCTCTTGATGCAGCCCAGGATGTGATTGGCCTTCTGGGCTGCCTTTGCACACTGGTGGCTCATATCCAGTTTTTCATCCACCTGCATTCCCAAGTCCCTTTCCACAGGGCTGCTCTCTGGTATGTCCTCTCTCAGCCTATACTGATAATGCTGGTTTCCCCAGCCCAGGTGCAGGACCCTGCACTTGGCCTTGTTGAACCTCATAAGGTTCATCTGGGCCCACCTCTCCAGCCTGTCCAGGTCCCTTTGGATGGCATCCCGTCCCTCAGGCGTATCAGCTGCACCCTCCAGCTTGGTATCATCTGCAAACTTGCTGACGGTGCCCTCAATGCCACTGTCGATGTCATTAATGAAGATATTAAACAACACTGGTCCCAGCACAGACCCCTGGGGGATACCACTTGTCACCTTCCTCCATCTGGATATTGAGCCGTTGACCATCACTTTCTGGATGCAACCATCCAGCCAGTTCTTTATTCAGTGCCCAGAGTAAACTTTCAACAGAGTAATCTACATGCGTATTTTAGCATGCATGCATCTACTTTCTTATTTTGGAATCATTTTCCCTGTGCATCAAGAAACAACTTTTTGTACTTCTTTTCTCTCTTCTGTTTCTGCCTAGATGAAATTACTAAATTTTGTTCTTTTTTAAGAGCAAATCTAGAGGCATTGATCATCCAAAGAACAGATAAGTCAAAATAAAATCTGATTAACAGATTGTAGAATTCTAAGAACACAGATAGCTCTTAATAGCCTGGATTTGATCTTAAAAGTATTAGTATTTTTAATGAATTGAGGGAATCACCAGGGCACTGATCATATAACAGTATGTGTGACCAACACAGCATGGATCATACTAGAAAAGCCCAGCAATGGAAATCTTGTAGACCTAAGCAGTTAGTTAGTATTACTAATGCAAACCACCACATTTATTATAAAAATTTGCAAGGAGCAAAACCAAACATCAGGGAAGCATCTGCTTCTTTAATATCCATGGGTCATTTTTAAATACAGCTTTGCAGCCTCCACAGGCCATCTGAAGATATATTTGCAAACACTGAATTTTACCTGATCTGCAATGCCATGATTGTTCCATTTGTTAAACAGTCACAAATATGTAAGCTGTAGTTCACACTGTTAAAACTTAATTTGCTATTTTCTAGCACTTATCTTTTGGGGATAGCCAGTTATTTTTTTAGATCCTCAGACAGGATGTGATGTGTTTGATTTTATTTTTTTTTTCTTATGGAAAGACTTTGCACTTCTTGTTTTACATCTACCAAGCTCAGACATTAGTGAGCTCTGCTTAGAAGTCAGATTGCGGTGCTTTTCATTTTGAATGATCCTTTTGCACAGTGGTGTGTCAAAAGGGTACAGATAAGGATCCAGAATAAAGTGGAACTGTTCCAATTCTTTTTTCATGAAGAATCTGAAAACTCTTAGTGGACAGTGCAGGTCATATTTTCTGCGTAACTCCTCTGGGGGTGACAGGCAGTAATGGTTGCCCTGCATTCCTCAGTAATGAATAGTTTCAGTTCATTAGCCAAGATTCCCTTATTCCAAGTGCTGTAAAGCAAAGAATGTCAGTCTTCAATCACTATGCAGATGTTTGTTCACCTTGTTTCTCATTCACTCGGAGTATGAAAAATAAGTCTGCTTGAGAGCATGCTGTGGTGTAATTGACTCTATGGAGCAGCTGTCATAGGGGTTTTGTTATAAGAAATCATATTAGCCTTCATTTTAAACTCCTTCAAGGTAGTAAGTCATTGTTGACACTCACAATTCATACAATATAATATCTTTTTTTAAAAACTACACACAATATGGAGCTTGGCAAAAAATTAATATCAAATGTTTGTCATGCAAATTATGTCCATTTTTAAAAATTACTTACAAAGGGGAGGAAGTCATGTTAGTTTCTTACATTTCTATTCCTATTTATATTTATAAGCTAAAAATCCCTTTATATTTGTAATCTAAAAATCAGAGAGAAGGGTTGTTTCTTTTCTAAGCAGGATTAAGCACAAGTTACTGGAAACCTTTTCTATTATTTCTATGTCAAAATAGATGTGGTGTTGTTTCTGGCAACCACTATCAATGCTGCCAAAAAAAAGACCACTTCTTGAAAATTCTATTTCTGTCAGAGACTAAATAGAAGGGATATTTAGTTGTGTTATTCTCATTTAGTGTGGGTGCATTTTAATACGTCTGTAGGTGTGTTTATTCTGCGGTGTGGAGGTAGACCCTACAGTCAACTATGTTTTTCAGAAACTTCTCAGACACCCTATGGAAGAGTTGGATCTTGGTTTGAGCCATCTTTTACTTAATTCTTTCAGCTGATAAAGTCCTTTCTGTTTCCACAGCATTAATCTAGGAGTCATCTGGAATTAGCCTCCCTTGAAAACTCAGGGTCGGCTCCCTTTGGTATAGACTGCAGAATTTTTTTTTTCAATGAGAGATATTGACCTCTTAAATATTCTTCACAGTAGTCCAAAATGACCAAAGATTCTTGTCTACATACACCACAAACCTGCTTGTGTAAGCAGCAATGAGCAAATAACAGAGGCAGTAGAAAGACGTAACTTCTCTCTCTTGTGGAAATACACGGAGACAGTGAAAAAACTGTATACACTGATCTTCAGGATATGTAGTGAGTGTTGAAGAGGGCATTGCGGAACATCTTCTAGACTTAACTTCAAATAAATATTGCTTAAAAGAAATCAGAGAAGGAAGCACAACCTAAATTAAAAACACTAGATTTTGTGTCTTCAAGTTTGTGCTTCTCGTGACTGCTTGTTTTTTTGGTTTTATTTCCAGCTCTCCAGCTGTATCTCATAAAAGCCACAAGGACTGGGTGCAACGTTTGTACTGACTCAGCTACAGGATAGGAAAAAGTCATAGCATTCAGGGAGTGTAAGTATATCCTTATACTTGCTTCTTGTTGTGGTCAAATACAAGGCTAAGTAGGACAAAATTTCAGTGTGTCTGTCCAAAATGGAACAAGATTTGTTCTCTTTAGAACTGGTTATTGTCAAGTAAACCCATTTAACTTGCTGCTGCAGTATAGTCCAACATGGTAACATTTTGCAGTAAGTGTATGCCTGGATGAAATGGAAACTAATGGATCATTAGTACTATGATGTCTAAACCCCGAGAGGAATGTAATTTTTTTGTTCATTTGGTTAGGGTGTTTACATCAAAATTTAACCATGAATAATTTACACTTTCCATAAACAGTTTTGATAGTCTTCATACTTTGTTTAAATCGCATAAACAACAAAATGCCTTAATTACGTGCACATCCAAACACATAAATGCCCTTGCTTCAAGTTCACACTGATTCAAACCTCTGTCATAATGTTCCTCTGACAATACAGTGTCGTAAACCGTCTTGTAGCTGATTTAGACACTATACCTTTCTTTAGGTTGTACTTTCTAAAAATACTTTCGACACCAAGTTGCTATATTTGGGGTTGTAAAGAGGGTGGAGTGACTCATTTAAAGTCTAATTCTACACATTATAATCTTGTCTCTCAGTGTATACTATTTCAGAAGTGTTATTTGATCTGGAAGATCATTCTGTAACCTTCAGATTACTGCTGGGTGACTTCTGCAGAAAAGGAATTACCAGTGCGTTAAATTTGAATTAACTTTGAGAAATTGTGCAGGTATATGCACAGAACATTACAGCACTGCTGTCTCCAAGGCACAGCAGAATTGCCTTTATGCAGTTTTAAAGAATCACTTGAGCAACCCTTAAATTGCAGACATGATGAAGCTGAGCCAGCATCTTTACTTAAAAAGAAAACAAACAAGAAAAAAAAAAAAAAGCTAACAAACCAGCATGCATATACACGTACACAGAGCAAATATAGCTTTGAGAGCTGTCTTTCAAGGAATCTGATCACAAACAGACTGTTGCTGAGTGGGCTATTTGGGCTCAGACCTGTCGTATCGGAGAGCACTACTGCACATAGTGCAGAAGCGTCACTTAGAGTAATGATTATGAATTATGCAGAAGGCCACATCCTCTTAGTTACAAATCATTTCCACAGTTTCCCTCTAAACTGCCTAGACTAGTTCCATTTTTTTTCCCCTTTTAGTACTGCTAACAAATAACACACAGAATGAAGACCTCCATTTATTGACATTTTATTTTCCTCCAATAACTTCATGTCAGTAAAACAACTGAATAGTTGGAGGTGGGGAAAGGAAGCCAGTTGCTATTGGTGGACTGGGAAAAAGCTCCTTTCAGTAAATCGTTTAGTGAAGTAGCACAGTAGAAAGCTGTAGAAACTGTGTGTTTTGCTGCAGGCTTTGGATCCCAATTTATGTCAAAAACATCAGTTCTGCACCTTCCCCATTTGGAAAAAAGAAAAAGCTATAGTTTGATATTTTTAAAAAACATTGCTGTTTTGGAACCATTAAACTGACAGCACTGGAGTGTGTGACCTTCCCCTGTCTTAGCACTAACCAGAAAATCTACTGTGTAGATGAACAGGAATGCCAGTACGGTTCATGGCACCACTGAGAAGCAAGATGTGTGATATGTACGGCAAATACGTTCTCTGGTGTGGCTGGGTGTACCTTGCGTGTCCTTGACACTGAATGGGAATACATAGTATCTGGAGTGCAGCAGCTAAGCAGCAAGCTGTGGCAGCCAGGAAAATGGAGTGCTTAGAGAAGAGTGTGTGAGAGGAGGAAAACTCCTGCCCAGGGACTTTACCTTTCTCCCACTGACACTGAGTACTAGGGAGAAGGCTAACTAGCAGTGTCCAGCTCCAGAAGGTTCCTTCCTCACAAGCACTAAAGGAGGAAAAGGACTATTAGCTAGAAGGATATCTTCTTTTCTTAAAATGTATATGCCTCTTTCTAGACTTTCTTCAACAGTTAGTTAATATAGTGAAAATTGTAGTTCATCCCTTCTACTGGTCTTGTTCACCGTTGGAACTTAAGAAAAATTGTTCAGGAGGTGTAAACGTATCTGTGCGTGTACATGTACCATGCATTCAAGAAAGAAAAAAACAGGGAACATTTCCTAAAGCTTTTCCTCCTTGTTAGCATGTAGCCATGTTTAATATTAATATGTGGGAACAAAATGTTTCATAACACTCTAGGAAAAGTTCTGTCTTCCAGGAGTGTCTAAAAAAGTAAGTTATGTTTGATCTATAAGATACTTATACTATCTGACACCAAAATATTTTTTTAAGTAAATTAATTAATGCTCTCAGAGCCAAGCCAATTAATTAATTTCATATTCTTCCTGCAGAAAATAAGACTGTCTCCTCCATTAGCAAAAACTTGCACTAATATTTAAACTTTGCTGGGTGTACTCAGGGTGAATTAATTTGGGCTTTTTGCACAGAGGATGAGAAGCACCTGTAACCCTCTCACATGTACATGTGAGGGCTACTAATTTGAACGGCCCACATAATGCTAAATGTCAGGATAGAACAAGGAGCTTGTGGCAGCTTTTTAGCACCCATCTGCCCTAAGAAAACAGAAAAAAAAAAAAAGAAATAAAACACCAATTACCTGTTTGGGAACATCTTCTGAACCTTTTTTAAGAACACTATTGGACACGATATTAAAAGTGCCGTTGATGGCTAACAGTCTCTTTGCAACTGAGCTTTCAGTTTCCCTGGAATGAACAGTCATCCATCTTTGACCCTCTATTTCTGTTCTGCTTTTTAAAATCCTTTTGTATTTCAGGTGTTATTTTCAAACTAGAGTCCCAAGTGCTCTTTCCATATACTATTTCCAACTAGAACAGATGGGTGGTAAAGATTAAAAAATGCAACAGGCAAGTGTGGTTAGAAAGAACCAACCTGGATAGCAAACTAATAAGTTCAGCTGTTCCTGTCTTCTGCTTCTAAATCAGACATAACCAGATAATTTCTTGTAGGTGTTATCTGGAAGTAAACCAGAAATTGGCACAGATTATGAAGTGCAGATGGAGAAACAGAGCTAAGTAACATGGCATTGCATGGTATATTCTAATTTTCTAGTAGCTTTAGGCCTAGGATAGACAGGGTATGCTGGAGATTACAAGGGTCTCTGTGTCTAGATGGTCACCACCTGAGATTTTTTTTACTCTTTACTCTTAGGTGCTGTGATTCCAATGGTTAAAAACACCTGAAACACTCTCGTAAATGTGGTTGTTCATACTGAATGACAGAAAGAGCTTTATCCAGAAAATACTTTTAATTTCCATCCCGAATTTTTTTTTTAACTGAGAGTTTACTCCCAGCTCAGCTTCAGGAGAAATGAATGGGAATACTATTGGCATGCTGAAAATATTGCATATTCATGTTACGGGTTGACAAAAAACATATGTGAAAGCATACAGCATGTAGAAAGAGATGGTGTGGTTGTATTTATTTCCAGTAAGTACGACAACAACCAGGAGACTTTGCTCCCCCTGAAAACAGATGTTCATCAAAAGTGAAAGATTTGTATTTTATTTTTACACACAGTGACTCTTTGATGCTTTGTTTATATTAGGGTATGAATCATGATTATCCATGGTTATTCCAAGGGACTCCAGTATGCTGATATTCTGGTCAAGGAAGTTAAATCAAACTATTATCAGAATTTGTCCATAAATTCGAAAGAAAATCTATTTTTAAATCAAAATAGTAAGTTTTATTATGGTAAAATATAGCATGTGTGTATATGTAGTATATGTATACAAATATAGAGAAAGTGTAGTAGAAATTCCTTAACCATTATTATTGATGTGACTTCTTTGTATGTAATCAGGTCATTCTATGAGTTGATACTGTGCTTTCTTTCACTGATACAATGCAGAACTTGAAATGTGAAAGAAAGGTAGATATCATCCTTCACTTCTCTTGATGGCAGAGAAATGAACTATGTAGCATAGCAGATCACTTGGTTCCATCGTGAAAATAAACCATTATAAATTAATCTACTAAAATGCTAACATTGGTTTTTAGTGTACTTTCAGTTTTCTGACTTCTTTACTGGAAACAAGACACAAGGTTGATGCCTAGATATCTGAAATCCTCATCAGCACATCTGCCTATGACAGGGGGCCTTTCCTTTCTCTTCCAGTGAATTGCTAGGATACAGAAGAAGAAACTCATTTGAACAGTAGGTCTGAATTGGCCTTTAATACAGGATAGGGAGCACCAGGTCTGCAGTTGCCTCAGAGCTCCTATCACCAGAGTGACCTTACTGGTGTTGCCGGATGGATGTAGTCTCCCTCCACCACCTGCAAGCCCTCTGTCTTCCTTCAGACCCTGACAGCTATCCCATGCTTCTCTGTGCAGTTGTGCTGTACTGTCAGCTCCATCCAAGGCCTTTTGGGGTACCGAGGAAATGTGGTGGGCTGGGGCCACCTCTGAGGATGTGAGTGAGCAGGTGGGTGCAGCAGCTGGAGAACCATCCCAGACAGCCGGCAGGTGGATGGAGCAGCAGGGGAGCAACACCAGACGGGTAGCAGGTGGAGAGAGCAGCAGGAGGGCAACACCACTTTGTACTCAACTTGACATTAATTACACTTGTTGGAAGCCTGCAAGGCTCCTAAGACTTTTTTTAGGTGTCAAATTACAAATGATATTTGTTTAGATTCAGGAAATAGCTTCCCCTAATGAGAGAAGATTTGGGAGGTGTTCAGAGAGGAGTGGGGAGAAAGGCAGGCTTATCTCATCCTTAAGCTATGAAACTTGTTGGACTTTGTAGGCAGGTATGAGCTGGTGGTTTGTTAATTTGCCCCTATCTACCCAGGCCATCTAGGTAAAGAGGCATTAAAATGTTGTTGGCTTTCTCAATGGCTGTATTGTATGGAGTTCCTCATTGTGGTGTTTGCTGAGGTGTCCAGATGTTTACGACTAATTTATTCTGATTACTTCTAATTACTACTTCCTATCTGCATTATCTTGCATTTGTCAACTTCATAGTAAGTAGCCCTGCTGCCTATTCATTTCACTCTGTAAGTTCCCTTTGGACCTTCTTAACCCTCTCTAGTGATGACTAATCTAAATAATTGTGCTGTCTGCAATCTTTTTCCCACTCTTTTTCTGAGAACATTAATTAAGAGAACAAGAGTCCTGTTCCACTACAGAAGCATGAAGAATCCCATTGCAAACCTATCATGATGAAAACTGACCATTAGTCTCTCTCTGTGTGTGTTGGTTTTGGTTTGTTTTTCTGTTTTGTTTGTTGTTTGGGGTTTTTTTCTGTTAATTGATTTCAGATTCCTGGAAGTATTTTAACCCTTCGTTCTTCACCCTTTGAATTTCTCAAGTCTTTTGCAAGGTATTTTGTCATAGGTTTTTTCAAAGCCCAAGTAAATGATATCTACAGCAACTATATTATTACTGTTCTGAAAGAAATCTATTAGATGATAGGGATGGGTTTTCCCTTCTAGAAGGTGATTTCTTGCAACATATCTTACTCAGCTATCTGGTTCTATAATTTCAATTACTTTTAATTGCTTCCTGTTGGCTTTCCTGATACAAATTAAAATGTAGTATGCATCTCAGGGCATTTTTGAAGTGCCTGTTTGTGAGTCCTTCTAAAACTTGGATCTACATTTTCAGACAAACTTCATATTCCTCAGCCCTGCTCCTTGAAGTCTTCTCCTATTGGCAAAACTATATTTCAAACAGCTGTTTTAGTCTCCTCTGCTTGTTCTCTCCAGAGGAAAGTATAAAGCTTAAAGGAAATTAATACACTTAAAATATTTACTGGTCACAGCTACAGCTATCTGCCAGAAGAACAATGCTCTAATAGTATGAAGAAATAAGGCCATATACAAAAGGATTTCACTCTACTAGGTGTCCTTTATTGCTTGTACATGACCTTCCAGTATCAGCTCTCTCTTTCTGTATTGCAAAGGTAGCAAACAGAGAAGGAGCGCATTTGCTCTCCTGTGCTGCTGACTACTTTCAAGACAAGATTTCTTCATTTTCTGGCTTTTGGTCCACATACTGGAGCACAATGAAAAGTACAGAGCTTCCTGGGTGCTACTTTTCTTGGCAAAGTAAGGAAGAGGGGCAGCGAAACGAATACCATGGACTTCTGAAGGGCAGACTTTGGCCTGCTTAGGACACTGGTTGCAAAAGTTATTTGGGAGACAGTCCTAAAAGGTAAAGGTGTCCAGGAAAGCTGGACTTTTTTAAAGAAAGAAGTCTTAAAGGCACAGGAGCAGGCTGTCTCCGTGTGCCATAAGATGAACTGGCAGGAAAACAACCAGCCTGGCTGAACAGGGAGGTTTTGCTGGGACTTGGGAGAAAGAGGAGAGTCTACCACCTCTGGAAGAAAGGTCAGGCTACTCAGGAAGAATACAGGAATTTAGCTAGGTCATGTTGAAAGAACATTAGGAAGGCAAAAGCTCGGTCTGGCCACTGTTGCAACAGATAATAAAAAGTGTGCCATTAACAACCAAAAGGGAGCCAGGGAGAATCTCCGTCCTTTATTGGATGTGAGAAGGGGTAACATTGTCACCAAGGATGATGAAAAGGCTGAGGTACTTAATGCTGCCTTTGCCTCAGTCTTTAATAGCCAGACCAGTTATCCTCATGGTATTTAGCCCCTGATCTTGAAGACAGGGATGGAGACCAGAATAATCCCCTCATAATCCAGGAAGTGGTAGTTAATGACCTGCTATGCCAATTAGACACTCACAACTCTATGGGGCTGGATGAGACCCACCTGAGAGTACTGAGGGAGCTGGCGGAGGAACTTGCCCAAGCCACTCTCCACCATTTATCAGTAATCCTGGTTAACAGGGAAGGTTTTAGATGACCAGGCTTGCCATTGTGATGCCCATCTACAAGAAATGCCAGAACTACGGGCCTGTCAGCTTGACCTCAGTACTGGGGAAAATTGTGGAGAGGTTCATCTTACATGTGCTCACATGGCAAATGCAGGACAACTGGGGGATCAAGCCCAGCCAGCATGGGTTCATGAAAGGCAGGTCTTGTTTGACCAACCTAATCTCCTTCTATGATCAGGTGACCTGCCTAGTGGATGAGGGCAAGGTGGTTGCTGTTGTCTACCTGGACTTCAGTAAGGCATTTGACACCATCTCCCACAGCGTCCTGTTGAGCAAGCTGGTGGCTCACAGTGTAGACAGGTGGACTCTTCACTGTGTTAAAAACTGGTTGGGTGGCCAAGCCCAGAGGGTTGTGGTGAAGGGAGTGAAATCCAGTTGGTGGCCCATCACAGAGTTCAGTTCTGGGGCCAGTCCTGTTTAATATCTTTATCTATGACCTGGATGAGGGGATTGAGTGCTCCCTCAGTAAATTTGCAGATGACAAAAAATTAAGTGGGAGTGTCAATCTGCTCAAGGGTAGGAAGGCTCTGCAAAGGGATCTGGACAGGCTGAATCGATGGGCTGAGGTCAATTGTATGAGGTTTAACAAAGCCAAGTGCAGCATCCTGCACTTTGGTCATAACAACCCCCAGCAACGATACAGGCTTGGGGAAGAGTGGCTGAAAAGCTGCCTGGCAGAAAAGGACCCGAGGGTGATGGTGGACAGATGGCTGAAAATGAGCCAGCAGTGTGCCCGGGTGGCCAAGAAGGCCAATGGCATCCTGGCCTGTATCAGAAACGGTGTGACCAGCAGGAGTAGGGAGGTGATTGTGCCCCTGTACTCGGCACTCGTGAGACTGGACCTTGAGTACTGTGTCAAGTTTTGGGCACCACAGTGTAAGAAGGACATTGAGGTGCTGGAGCGAGTGCAGAGAGGGCAACAAAGCTGGGGAGGGGTCTGGAAAATATGTCTTATGAGGAGTGCCTGAGGGAACTGGGATTGTGTAGCTTGGAGAAGAGGAGGCCGAAGGGAGACCTCATTGCTTTCTACAACTACCTAAAAGAAGGTTGTAATGGGGCTGGTGCTGGTCTCTTCTCCTAAGTAACTAACAACAGGACAAGAGGAAATGGCCTCAAGTTGTGTCAGGGGAGGTTTAGCTTGGACGTTAGGAAGAAATTCTTTACTGCAAGAGTGGTTAGCCATTGGAACAGGCTGCCCAGGGAAGTGGTGGAGTCACCATCCCTGGAAGTGTTCAAAAAATGAGTAGATAATAGCACTTCAGGACATGGTCTAGTGGTCATGTTGGGATGAAGGTTGGACTTGATGATCCTAAAGGTCTTTTCCAACCTAAATGATTCTTTGTTTCTATGATTCTGGAACCTTTTAAATGTGCAAGTTGCTGCAAGGTCTATTTAGCGAGTAGAATAAACAGGGAAAACTTCTGAGATGGGAGGAAATGTACTGATATTATTTTTGTCTGCCATGAAAGGGGAATGAATTCTTCCCATCCAGTTCCCTCTTTCACTCCAGTGCCCAAACATAGGACCTTGAATAGTAGGTAATAAGGGAGAACCTCCTAAGGGAGCTATCACAAAAGGCAAAGCATGAAATATTTGCAGCTTCCCTTTTCTAATCCTTCTTTCCTACTGCTCTTGCTCTCATTTGTTAATCTACAAGGAGTCAATGTTCCTAAAAGTTGGAGAATTTGAAGGAGAAAAAAAAAACAACGCTCATGTTTCCTTTTCCCCAGTGAAGCTGATCCATTTGCCTTTGCCTTAGATGGACAGCTTTTGACCTGAAACGTTATATATTTTCCATTTGTCTTTTATAAAAGCTATGCTGCTTTTTTTGATGGTTCCCCCTTCAATCAATACTTTATGGTCTGAGCTGAAGAGTTATGATCCCTTTCTTTCTGAAACAACTTGGAAAAGTTAGGTCTTGGTGTTTTGCTCAGATTTCACCTGTGTGCAACAGATAGATGTATCCAATTTTCTAAAACAGCACATCCCTTTTATTAAGACAATTAAAAATATTGCTTGGCAGCATATATGGAAGTCTCTAAGTCTGCTTTCTTGGCTGGTACAATCTGAACATGATCCACTTAGCATTTGCAAAGTATTTTCATCCAAAGGTTTCAAAAACTTTACAAACTAATTTAGACTATGTCAGTGCAACCATTCAGCAGTTTAACTGTAAACACAGCATCATATTTTAGGATCTCAAGTATATTTTCCTTTAAAACCACAAAACTAGCCAAGTGCTCTGAGAAGGTGTCTATTTGAGAGGGAAAGTGGTCAGAATTAGGGATGAGTCCTCACAGGAATACTAAAGCTGTGGCTACCAAAATTTCAGCCTTTCAACTGGGCTTGGCACATCTCTGGAACTGCTGTTCACGCCACATCCATAAACAGGCTATTTCATTCCTTCTTTTCCTGTTTGTCTAAGGACTGACCTTAAGAGGCATCTTGACTTGTTTCATCAGGCAGGCAGACCTTAGAGATAGCAGAAAATCACCCAGTGCTCTAGCATTGGCTACTGAGCCTAGAGTTTTTATCTCTAACGTCTCACTAATAAGAAAGACAAATCTAAAACATTCAGTAATGTTTCTACTACTACACTGTAATTTCCTCTTCTTGCAGGCAGGAGACAATGGGTCACTAGTAATGGTTAGGAGCCAAAATGGTACATTTGCATGTAAATAATTTGGGCACCAGTTGAACCTTGTACAAAACTGAACATGTTTCTGGTGCCAAAATCAGTAACTGTGCTTGGGCCTCTTGTATCTGCCTGTGCTGGCAGGAGCACTTTTTTCTGTTTGGGTCTGCTTTGGGGTTTGCAGCCAGCATGTTCAGCAGTCTCCACAGCTCTTTCCAACTGCATGTGGGCTAATTGTGGGTATGTGAAGCACATGTGCAGAGGTGGGACCACAAAGCAGGAAGGTCAAGGACTAATCACCTGCAACCTGCAGGGGTTCCTCAGTAAAGTTAATTTACAAAGGCTCTGTACTCAGAGCCCCCACCCCTCTAAGCCTTGATGAGGTATTTGATTAATGGTTCTGGAAGTCAAACACAAGGAGTACCCCCTCGGTTTTGAAGGTCACAGGTAAATCCTGGCCTTATTCTGACTCCAATAACGCATTTATCTAAATGCCACATCGAAGTCATAACCACTTATCAAAGTGGTGAGTAGGTAGTGCAGCAATTTCTACTGAAACATAGAGTACCATGTGATAAATTACATCTACAGATTTGTTTCATATGTTAAGCACACATTATTTCCAAATCAAATGCTAAAACATGCCATATTCAGTCAAAAGTAAGCAGAATGCTGTAATTTATAATCATCTTGAAGCACACTGCAGTGAAAATGAAAGCAAACTATTAAAATTTAATGCCTGATTGGTGGAGTAGCACATTTCTGGCCATGTTTGATGCAGTGCCATTTTCTCACACCATTGTGTATGCACAAAAAGTCAGCTTGTGTTTGCCAACGTTTGTGGAAACTAATTGAAAAAAAATATTTAGCTGTTAAAAGCTGACATCAGGCTGGAAAATTATTGTCAGCATAGACACTGATGGCAGTGGCTCCTTTCTCCTCTCACCTCCATCCACTTGCTTTTAACAATTGCCTGTTGTTCTTCAAGCCAGCTCTGTGCAGTACAGTTGCTAGCAAATATTCATTGGAGTGTCATCTCTGTTTAAAGTCTCGTCCTACACACCTATTCATCTGTGCTAAGTGATCAGCAGCATCAGCTCAAATTAAGCTGGCATGAAAACAGCCACTGTTAATAATTTCTGCTGTGATTCAGCTTAGCTGTGGATAACAGGTGAAGATGTTTCATAACGGAGGCAATTATAGCTCTGTAAGCTCTTTCCGGCTGCCTGTGTAATCAGAGGCACAGAGCGCAGTAGCTGCTAGAGCATGTGGCATGGCCAGGCCCAGCCGCCATCAGACCGCATTTGTTATCTGCTGGATTGAGCACGCTGCCTGTCAGGGGCAGATGCTGGGTGCAGTGATTAGCATGCAAAGTGCTTGGAAAGGCTGAGGTGAAGGGATGGGAGTCAGTGCACTTCATTTGAACTTGCTGCAGACCTCTCCCACCAGATAAAAATCTTCTAGACCACCATTCCTTCGGCTGGAATGCAGAATTGTGTAAGGATGCATGGGTATGCTCAGGCACTGTGTGTGCACGTGCATTGATGTCATGTGTGCTGTATGCAACCTAAAATAAGATTACAGGAAGTGCAGAGCTCTACTTCAGAAATCAGGACAAAATCCTGTTTGCAAAAGGGTAACAATCGGTGAACTTCTGAGATGATAATCTGGTCTACTAAAGAAGTAACCATTTAACATCTGCTCATTAAGATGCAGGTGGAGTAAGATGAGTGGAAATTAATAACTAGCAAAATACAAATGAAGTCTGTACTTTCATATGAGAAATGCTACGCTACTGTGATGGATTTTTAGCAACTTTTTTTTTTAATTAAAGAACAATGTATTTCCAACTACTGAATCTCTATTTTTCTATTATTTAAGTTATCTTTCATGTCAGTGCCACATGGTTTGAAGTATATTAAAACATAGTCATATACTTAATTGTGTGGTTTTGCAGATGGCTCATTTCCAGTCAAATATTTTTTTCCTTAGAGCTCGAATGAAAATCTCTAGCAGCCTAAATTGAATTTTTATACATTATGATTTCCAGAAATGTGCTTCTTAATGGTTTCTGATGTGCCTAAAGGCATGAATCTTGAACTACTTTCTCAGAAATGTGTTAGAAAGAAACTGGAAAATGTTGTATGGTTTGGGGTTTTTTTGTTTAGTTTAGTCAGGTTGGGTTTTTTCTCCCCTGGTTGCAAGTAGTGAATTTCAATTTTGTGCATTAACTTACTTTTAGTGTATTGCTGTAGTGTTTTCTTGAGCACTTGTAATAATGAAAATATAGCAATGTATATTTCAGAAGTGCTTTATCACAATTCCACAGTATCTGCAAAATGTGTAGTGTATATTGATTTCCAGAAACAAAGACACGTCTGCTTCCTTTTCAAAGAACATCCTCAGTTGCCTGGAAATACTGGAGGTTTATCTCTTACAGAAGGTAGTGCTGAGATTGACCTATTTCCATGCTTTTTTTTCTTTTTTTTTTTTTTATTCCCCAAATGCAAATTGAAGGATTCTCCTTTCAATTCAGGCAAAATATTTTTGCAGTTATTTTTAAGTGCCCAGAAGATGAAATTGGTTGTGAGCTTGTATCCGTATTCAAATTCTAATCTTCCCAGCAAGTAATTGTTTTATTCAGTCCTGACGATGCTCTATCTATTGCCATCTTGAACTACTTCTGCATACAGTCTCTTCCCCTGACAATTACTGCTGTTCCCTACCCCAGCAGCCTTTGAAAGCTCGGTGTAACATTAGCCTACCCAGCCTAGCGAAAATGTCTTTACAGATTAGTGTAATGTTAATACCACTAGCTCCCTGCTTTTGACCTGAA